>JAOWBW010003002.1:0-44500 GCA_026119855.1 Campanula takesimana
CGTGCCTCCTCACGTCCCAGAAGATGTGGCGGCCCTCAGAAGCTCGAGATCGGGATGAACTCTTTGAGAGACCAGAGAACTGGAGACCAAATTTGGACTTGAATATGTCCTTGTGACTCCCCATTTGATGCATCATCCAAAGCCTAAGGTTGCCTTCAAAACATTCTTGGTCAATTTTAGACAATTTTGTGGATTTTCCATGAGAAAAGGCTCCATGGAAGGAATGTCGAAAATGGAAGGTGAAAGACTGCTGTTGGACTCCGGACTGTGATGCTGAAGAAGATGACCAGACCTGGAACAAAATTTTATTGGAAAAGCAACATCACTCCTCTAGCCGTACGGCTACTTTGTCCCTGACAAAATTATGGTTTCTTGATTAATGGCTTTGTGACATCACCCATTTAAAGCCCCATTTAAATCAGTCCCAGAAATGCACCAGAATTTCCCTCACTTTTGGGGCTCATGCAATTTGCTTTGGACCTAGAGAATTAATTAGGTTCCCGAACTAAAAATAAAATAAAAAAATTGGCCGTCCCTGACGTAAGCCCAGTTAAAAATTTGTTGTCAAAATTGGCCGTCCCTGACGCAAGCCCAGTTAAATGTCCAAAATTGCCGTCCTTGACGTAAGCCCAGTTAAGTTGTTTTGTGTAAAAAATTGGCCGTCCCTGACATAAGCCCAGTTAAATGTTTGAGAAAAATTGGCCGTCCCTGATGTAAGCCCAGTTAAAAATTTGTTGTCGAAATTGGCCGACATTACGTGAGCCCAGTTAAATGTCCAAAATTGGCCGTCCCTGACGTAACCCCAGTTAAAATTATTTGGTATAGTTTGACCAAAAGAAAGTCAAATCCCAACTTCGACCAAATGAGTGTCGAGAAAATCCCTTCGGTTGACCAAAAGAGAGTCAAGCCCCGACTTTGACTCATTGAGAGTCAAATTGAATGTCCAAGAAATTGGCCGTACCTGACGTAAGCCCAGCAAAGATGAGAATTAGGTCCCCACGAGCGACCGTTGTGAGATAAGTATTAGGTCCCCCGGTGACCGTTGTGAGACGAAAATTAGGTCCCAAGCGACCGTCTTGAAAAAGTATTAGGTCCGCCGAGCGCCCAGTTGGGATGAAAATTAGGTCCCCGAGCGACCGTCTTGAGAGAAGTTAGGTCCCCCGAGCGCCATTTTGAGATAAGTTAGGTCCCTGTTAGTACCCGACCTGAAAATGAGTTTATTAGGACTTTCCCAAAAATACAAGGACTTTATAGGAATTAGAAACCTTACAAAGACTTGTCCCGGATTCCAAAATATCTCATTTATGGCAAAATCTATCAAATAGGTAATAAATGGTTTCCTTAAAACCATGCAGAAACCCTAGCTTAAGAATCAAGTCAGCCGGCAGCCTTGGCCACGCGGCCAACATTGCTCCGCGTTGATCTTGGCCACGCGGCCACTCTTGTAACCGGCTTCAACAATGGCCAGGCGGCCAACCTTGCGCCGGATGATCTGGACCATCAGATCCCTCCTCAGTTTACTATATAAACCACTCCATTCCATTGGTTTAAGGATCCGATTTGAGAGCTCTAAGTACGAATTTTGGAGTTCTTAAAACAATATTTTTCTCTCTAATTAACATTCAAACACTCAAGAAGATCAAGGTTTATTTCTTGCCAACATAGGTAAGTTTTCTAACTTTTTCTTCATGTTCTTGCATTATTTTTAATGTAGATCTTTTATATTCATGTTCATACATGTTTATTCATAGTTTCTTCATATTCTTTGCATGTTCATTCATATGTTCATAATATGTTCTTCATATGTTCATCGTGTTCATAGGTTAAAACCTCATTTATGCTATATTTAGGGTTGCGATCTTCATAATTACATGTTATTTCATAGCCGATGATGATCTAGGGTTCATCAACCTGAGGATGATCTAGGTACTACTTCTAAACCCTAATCTTTAGGTAATTCCCCCCTCATTATGCATGATCCCGATTCTTCTGCCTATTCTAATTCTCTGCGAACTACGCTGACCTGAGCTTCTCACATTGAGAGGAACGTAGGCAATCTTCGGATCCGGTCTAAATCACTAACACACTACTAACACATTCATCATGATAGAAAGACCGATCATTCGGGCAATAGGAGTGATACGTCCAATATTCTTCTCTTGTTGTAATTTGACCCCCGAACCCATTAAAAATGCTTTTTTCAATGTTTTGGCTTTAATTAAAACGGCGTGACGACTCTCATAATTTTAATGTCGTTAAGAATATTCCCTTTGTAAATAAAAATAATCACAAGATACTTCCCATGCGTCGCTTCATCGGAAAGGGGTATTCACAGTGGCGACTCCGCTGGGGACTGCTTTGAAACTTTTTCAAACTTAGTGGGTCTAACTTTCGTTCACATCATGATGTTTGCCATGTTCACACATGCACCTTACACTTTGCCATGTTCTCACATGCACCTTACACTTCTGCCATGTTTACACATGCACACACCTGCCATGTTTACACATGCACCCTACATACACCTGCCATGTTTACACATGCACACACACTTGCCATGTTTACACATGCACACACACCTGCCATGTTTACACATGCACACACCTGCCATGTTTACACATGCACCCTACATACACCTGCCATGTTTACACATGCACACACCTGCCATGTTTACACATGCACACACCTGCCATGTTCACACATGCACACACCTACCATGTTTACACATGCACCCTACATACACTTGCCATGTTTACACATGCACACACACTTGCCATGATTACACATGCTCACACTTGCCATGTTTAACACATGCACACACCTGTCATGTTTACACATGCACACACCTGCCATGTTTACACATGCACCCGCGTACCCCGCCATGTTAATACTTGTACTTGTTGATACTTGTACTTTGTATATACCTTGTATCCTTGTACTTTGTTAATACTTGTACTCTGTTGATACATGCACCCGCGCACTCCGCCATGTTAATACTTGTACCTTGTACCATGTACCCTTGTTATCGTCGCTTTAGTTTTAGGGTCATACAAAACTCTGCTATGCTCCCTTGTACATTATTCTCTCTCTCTCTCTCTCTCTCTCTCTCTCTCATGCATTGCATGCATCATCCTAACATCAAAAGCTTCTCTCTTTTCTCCTTAAAAAGAATTAGTTTCTTGCCACACACTACCACTAGTCCGTGTCAGCACTGCACAGGTCCCCATTACCCGGAGTATTCGATGTGCAGGAATTTGTGCGCTACTGTCGCCCTCTTTTCGAGTCACTCATCTACTCCACTCACCGTGTACGTTCCGCGAGCGGTGGGAACCTTTTACCTAACCCGTGTCAACCCACACTAGTATAGGTAACACACCTAGGTTTTGACCGGTTGGTTTGGCTAGCTTTTTCTTAATAGTCAATTAACGTGCTGTCTATGTCGAGTCATCCCCAAGTCAATGATGAATCGAGATCTTTGAGAGAAAGTGCACAAAAAAGTGATTTCCCTACAAGGGACGTGCCATGGTGAGATGAGTGTTTATTGTCAAGATCTCCGCTCATCATTAACTTGCGTAGGATGTAACATAGACGTCACGTTAAATGCCTTTAAGGAAGGGTTAGTCGTAGGATCCGATGGTTGGTGGAAGCCGCTTGCCCTATAGGACCCTCGCCCAAATTGTCCGTTTGGGGTGTGCAATGCAGGTGAAAAACGAGGGGTCTATAGACGTAATGATGGCCTCCACTGATCGTAGTCTTCTAACTAGTTGCGAAAAAGGGGTATCCCTTCCAACCAATTAGGATGTAAATAATGTATGTTTTTATAAATTAAAATATACTTTGCATGAGCCTTCCCCCTCTCCTAAAGCTTCATTGCCCTTCAACCTTTCAGCAAAGCAAGTTTGGATCCGTTCGGGTGGTCGACTACAACGTGAAGCTTCTACTCCGTCCACGTTCTCAGTCTCGTCATCAGCAATGTCAACTCCTGCTTCAGCTTCAGCCTCTGCTCCTCCTGCCAGTGCCGCCGAGCTCAACACCGAGGCTACTCTCAATGGTATTCCCCCAAGCCTCCAGAACTTCCTCGCCGGTCTTGAAGCAAAGATCAAGAATCTCGAGGAAAGCAACAAGATGCTGGAAGACCAGAACCAACAGTTGAAGGGTCACATTCAACAAAAGGGGACTAAACTGGTGCCCGATGGAGAGAATTTCATTTATGTCGAGGATGAAGAGGTCAATACCAACTGTCCCCCCAACACCAATGCTACTGCCTTCCCATTCCCAAGCTACCGCAATGTTCCACCTCCTTCTCTCTACACCCAACAAGGTTTCACTACCATGAGCAAGAACAAGGCCGTCTATGAACCTTCCCCTGAACTGCTTGGCGGCTACCTCTCCGCTAGCAAACTACCCGCACCCTCGTTGCCTCTGAGTATTGGGATGGCCGCTGCTACTGCTTCCACTACTCCTCCCGTCACTCTGTCAGAAACTATCCCCGACATCTCCAATCACCCTGTGGTTATGGCCATGCAAGAGCAAATGCGAAAGTTGATTGAGACCGTAGATAAGCAAAGTGCACCGACTACCAAGACAATCAACCCTAGCCAAGTGGGGGCTCTCCCCAAGGATTTCAAGATGCCTAAGGTGGCAATGTTTCATGGTGACTCGTGTCCTAAGACTCATTTGGATAGTTATGTGTTGGCCATGAGGGCTCGTGACTGCACCAACGAACAAATGGCTCGCGTATTTCATAGCACTTTGGATGGTATAGCTCTGCGTTGGTTCTTGGGGCTAGAACCAAGTGAGAGGCAAACGTGGGATCAGATCAGCGCTATTTTCTGTGAGAAGTATCAGGCTAACTTGGATTGGCATGTGAATCGAACGGATCTTGAGAACACTATGCAAAAGCCCGGCGAGGCTATTTATGATTTTTACAAGAGGTGGAACCATCGGTTGTGTGAGGTCCAATACCCACCAAAGGCGAAGGAACAGAAACAGATTTTTTACAAATGCTTGCTACCGGAGATGAAAGCGGCTATAGGTAATGGTTACTTCCCTGATTTGCGGGAAATGGTTGACGCCGGAGTAAGGTACGAAGCAGGGTTCACTGGGATTGTGCCGCCAAAGGAAAGTCCAAAGACCAACAACAACAATTCCTTCCGCTACAAGGCTCCTACTGCGCCTGCGCCTCCTAGGGGTGGAAAGGAGGCCGTCGGCCAAGTGAATATGGTCCAGAAAGAAGTCCCGTTAGATGTCCAAGCCGTAACAAGGAATGGGGCTCCGCCGCAAAGGAGAGGGAACACTTTGACGATTTTGGAATGCCTATGGGGAAAGTCTTTGACGTGTTAGTCAAGAGAGGTCTCATCAAGCCGTTAGAGAATTACCAACCTGCCTACCCAAGAAGTGATTTAGACGCCTCCAAGTTCTGCAAGTATCACAAGCACATCGGGCACACAACGGATGGTTGTATTCAATTGAAGCGCGTAGTACAAGGGTTGATCAATGACAAGAAGATTGAGAAGCCGAAGGGTCCTAATGTGGTGAATAACCCTCTTCCTAACAATGGGGGTGGGGTGAATATGGTGCAAACATGCGAGATTAGTATCCTAGAGCTCATGGATGCTTTGGACAAGATAGGGCTCACGATGGTGGATATCTTCATGGCATTGGTGACATTAGAAATACTCGAACCATTAGAAGGACACCTTCCCCGCCTTGGTTGCGATTTGTCGAAGTTTTGCCACTACCACAAGTGCACCGGTCACACTACCGAAAAATGCTTTGAACTCAAGAAGGCCGTGCAAGAGCTCATCCACAAGGGAGTCATCGAAGACCCTAGAGATTATGTAGCTAGCAATGTACTCATGGTAGAACTTAGTGAGATCACTGATCCGGCCGAGCCTGTTGTGGCGGACTGTGATGAGATGGGTTGTATTTCAATGACTAATAATAAAGAATCTTCTTGCTACTTGTTGTCTTTAGAAGAACTAGTAAGTGAAGTCGAATCTCTAGAGGAGGAGAATCCCAAGCCCTCTCAACCTCTTTCTTGGGCCGAAATCTTCGAGGAGGCCGAAAAGACCGAAGTTTCGCCCCCTTGTCATGACTCGCCATTGTCTTTGGAGGAGCTACGTGCGGAAGTTTGTCTCCTTACAAGATCCGGTCAAGTGTACCAATCCGACCCAAGGGGTGCAAAGAAAGTCTTTGGGAAGGAACCCGAGCAAGCCGACCTAGACAAAGAAGACCCTATCCTCACTCAACTCAAACAAACCCAAGCCCACATTTCACTATGGTCCCTACTCACCTCCTCCCTAGCCCATCGCCTCATGCTCGAGCAAAACCTCGCCGCCACCATGGTACCATCCACTATTACCCCGGAAGACGTCACCCACATGATTGGTAATATCCACTATGGAAACATCATCACTTTCTCGGAGCTTGACAAGCCAGTGTTCGGAGTTGATCATAATGAGCCTTTGTACATCACTGTCGAAATAAATGGCAAGAAGATTCCCCGTGTATTCATTGACAATGGTTCTGCTATCAATATCCTGCCTTCAAGGATGATGGATGTGGTTGGCGTTCATGGTGTTGATTTACGCCCATCCAAACAAACCATCAAAGCTTATGACTCTACATGCCGCGCCGTGATAGGCGAAGTCACCTTGCCCATTACCATCGGAACAAAGATCCTGCCAACCGATTTCCACGTCATCGACATCCCCGCAACCTTCTCACTCCTCCTCGGCCGGCCATGGTTACATCAGTCGGGCGCTGTCCCATCTTCCCTGCACCAGTGTGTGAAGTTTCAATCTGGTAATGAAGTGACCATCATCTACAGTGATCTTGTAACTGCCCAAGGGACGGACACCAAGGGCGTTTCCTGTCTTACAGATTCAGCATGGGGAAGAGAGCCGACTCTTCAATGGCTTCGAAATAGTCGCTCAAGCACAGATCTGCACCATCGACCTCACCAAAACAACGGACAAAGTGGCACCTGTTGTCAAGATACTGCGTAACATGGGTTTTATACCGGGGTTGGGGCTAGGTAAGAACTTGCAAGGCCCCACAGAATTGGTTGAAGAGATTAATCATCGAGGGTTGTTTGGTCTAGGATACACCCTTACTCTTGAAGACAAGATGGAGCAACAAAGGATAGAATTGCTTAAAAAGATGAAGCTTCCCTACAAAAAGCCTGAAATGCGGCCATACCGCCTGTCCCTAAATAGCTACTTTGTTAGGGAAGGCGAGGAGTTTTCGTGTTTTGAGTTCGCCGAGCCATGGATTGACCGCACCGGGAAATTGCAGAAAGGGTTCGAGATTTTCAGAGATGTGGAATTCGATCGGTCCGACATGAAGATGACTTACATGGAATATGACAAAGCCACGGGCAGAGTTAGAACCATCAGGCATGAGTACTCCACCAAGGTTGCAGATGACTTGGCAGATCAACTTGAAGCCACAACCCTTGACAAGCCAGCAATAGAAGCCGCAGAAACTCCAAGTTTGACTGAGACGTGGGACGGCCAATATCTGCTTCAACATCTGGGTAATCTGGGGCTGCACGAAGACATGGTTGCCATCATCGGGGACGATTCTGAAGATAAGGTGGACCCAAGGACATTGGTGGTACCCATGGGGGACAAGCTCAAGAATTGGTGCATCATTGGGGGACCTATAGCTACTCCGGAATTTATGATGGGAACACTGGGGCTTACTCCTTCTCCTGTCGCCACTCCTGCAGCATCTCCTGTCACTCGCCCAAAATCCCCGTCCCCAGAGTCTAATGTTTTACATTTTGAATTTGAGTCTTCCTCTAAGTCTGACGACCTTACGTCTGAAGACTATGATCTTGTTGCAAACGCTATTTTCCCTTTTGCCATGAATGAAACCCTCGACCTTTCCGAGTATCCCTCCATAGTCACTCTTTTAACTGATAAATTGGCTAATAATCAAACTAATGATATACACTTAGTTAATAATGATTCATTAGAAGAGGCAGACACAAACACATTAAATGATGAATACATTAAAGAGATTTCAGAACAAGTTATTAATCAAAAAGAATCTCGAGCCCAAGCTGCCGATGAGGTGTTAACATGCGTGAATTTGGGGACCGAAGTCGATCCTAAGGAAACGCAGATTGGAAGCTTCTTCAGCGGAGCCGAAAGGGAAGCACTGATTGAGCTACTAAAAGAATATGTGGATGTGTTTGCATGGTCGTATAAGGACATGCCGGGGCTCGACAACTCGATCGTAGAGCACAGAATCCCGACAGCACCAGACGCTAAGCCAGTCAAGCAGAAGCTGCGCCGCATTAAGCCGGAATGGTCTTTGCAAGTGAAGGAGGAGATTGAGAAGCTACTCCGTGTGGGTTTTATCAGGGTGATCGAGTATCCAACGTGGTTATCAAATCTGGTGACTGTCAAGAAATCCAACGGTAAAGTCAGAGTATGTGTGGATTTTCGGGACCTCAACAAAGCTACGCCAAAGGATGACTTCCCCTTGCCAAATATCGACATGTTGGCGGACGCTACCACCCATTATGAGGCCAAGTCGTTCGAGACAACCGAGGAGAACCAAGAAGCTACCCCCTCCACAACCTCGTGGAGGACCATCAGTCGGCGAGTTCGAGCCGTGTTGAGAATGCAGTCTCCTCAGAACAAAGCCGAAAAGGAAGAACTCGTCAAGTTACTGCAACACCTCAACCATTTTACAACAGTGGGGGAGCCGACACTCAGAGAATTAGAAAGGGCCCGCGACCAAGAATGGAGTCCGAGATGCGAGCTCGCCTTATGCTGCCTCAAGGAGTACCTCGCGAATACCCCAATCCTGCACCCGGCACATGGGAATGAACTTCAGACCCCAACGACAGAATCGTGGCCCTCGCGCCAGGGAAAGGAAATCAGTGAAAAAATGCAAAGATTTTTGGAAAAATACCCCCTCGCAGTCCCCCGCTACACAAGAATAGGGACCCCTTTCGCAAAATTGTTCGACCAACTTAAACAAATGGGCAAGATGCAACCTTTAGGGGAACATTCACTACTCTCCGAATTACCACCCCTTCAACCATTGGAACCTACCAAAAGTTGCTCTTACCACCAAGACGAAGGCCACGACACCAACGACTGTGTCGCTCTACAAAGGAGAATCCAAGGCTTGATGGATGCAAACATGCTCACCAGTGTGAGAGGATTTTGGTTCTATAGAGAAAACGAAAACTTAGAACTCCTCGGTTGCTGCGAAATCGAGCCTTATGCGAAGAACGACTCGGAGGCACCCTCGCACCTGGCTGCAGAAACGATTCAAGACATCTCAAGAGAAATAGAGGATTTGAAGCAACGCGTCGGCACAATGACCAAAGATCAGGGCGCGCCACGAGACTAGACATGATGGCAGATTTGGATGGCAACCCGTTCAAGGAACCAGTCAACATCAGCAAGCTCAGACGCTACTATGACTAGACTCCCCCTCTTAAAAAAAAAAAAAAAAAAAAAAAAAAAATGTTTACTACGCAAAAAGAAGCCCGATAGACTGAAAACCCGCAAAGGGCGGTCTATGCAAAATAAGGGTGCGTACAAAGCTCGCTAGATCGAAAACCCGCAAGGGCGGTCTAGGCAAAAGTTAGAGCATTCCCCCTTCCATCTTCCCTTTCTTTAAAATCATTCTAGTCTGACTGGAGTGAACTACGGTGACCTGAGCCCCTTAGTCCTATTTGTAAAAGGGGAACGTAGGCAGCCTTTCAAAAGGTGCGGTCTAAAAAACGAATAAACATCCAAATCTTGTCAAAGCAATAGAGATAGAAGTTGTATTTTTCTGAAAGCAAAAACTTTTATTTCCATAGTCATTGCATGTTAACACTTATTTGATGAGTCTAAGCTTGACATACTTTTTGAATAAATAACCTATTCTGAAATTGAAACTAAAACAAAAGTAAACTAAATTAAACTAATGTGTCTGCAACGACCATGGAGAGACGCTCGGGATTACTCCTTAGTGCCATTTGTGCCCTCGGTCTCTTTCTTCTTGCTTTGCCCACGGTGAACTTTCTTCTTGCTAGGATTCTCACAAAATCTTCTTTCGAACTCGCTAACACCTTTAGCCTTGCTATTAGGAGCCTCTTCGCCCTTCCTCTTCTTTGACGCCCCTACTTCTTCTCCACCTCCGTTAGCCACGCTCTTACTCATCCTCCTCTCATAAGCCTCAGCCTCCTTAATCCTCAATGAAGAACTTGGAGCACAGGATCCCAAAATAGTGCCCCTTAGGGTCTCTAGAGTCTGCTCCGCATGCCCAAGTCTCCCCATATACCAATCCAAATACTCGCGTGGCAGGAAGGTATTGCTAGAGCGTGTGAGGAAGGTCCTACGACTAAAGCCGGCCTCACCCCACATCTGAGAAAGAAGGACTGAGGCACTATCATCCAACTGAAGTACCCTAAAGGGAAAATCATCTCTCTCCCTGTCCCAACCCTCCGGGATGGTCTGCACCAAACCATACTGACGAAGCACTCTAGAGGGATAGTAAAAGGTAGTCCCAGAAAGGGTTGGAACTTTGATCATGTGAAGCCCACTTGTTTCTCCCTCACAGAGTGAATGTGCCAATGGGGCACCACCCACTGAATGTCGTCAGTCACCATTTCCGCCAAATACTTTTCCCAACCTTTGAGAGTCATGCCCTCAAACCGCTCCACCATGCCTCTAATGCGGTGCATCCATGGGGCCACCTTCAGAGAAGCCGCCGGTTTATTCACTCGAAGCCGCTCTTGCAACCACATGGTCAAAAGCCTATCACTACCACAAGGCATCCCACCATAAGCCGCGAGATGGGGAATCCCACAGAGCATCTCCCCAATAATGGCCGGTACAATATCATAACCCAAACGAGCCAAGTTCACCATACCCAAACATCCTTCACTGGCAAATCCCACCTCAGAAGGGAAAAGGATAGAGCTAAACAAGCACAGTGCAAGATGGTCCAAGGAGCGGTTAGATGTCACGTCTGCATGCATGAAGTGTTGTGGCATCCAAGAAAGGTCGACATAACCGCCCCTAGCATACCTATCAAAGTCATCCGCGGGTACGCCAAAGGTCACCAACTTGTCCCTCAAGCAAATGAAGTCAAAAGGCAAGGCAACTTTACCCTTCCCTTCGTAGCCACATAATGCTGCGATGTCCTCATAAGTGGGTGTTATCTCGTTGAATGAAAAGTTGAAGACATGGAGGGTATCATTCCAAAATTTACCACAAGCTTGCAAGAGGTGGGTATTGGAGTTCATGTGCAAAAGTGACCAAAGACACTTTATCCCATACCGTTCATCAAGTTTCCTACGACTCGAACCAGGAAGTTTGGCAACCCACTTCTCCAAAGAGGTTATAAAGACTTTTTTCTCAAGGCTTGTGATCCTAGCCTCTTGATCCATGGCAAAGAGCAAGAAAATTGGCTAAAAAGGAACTCAAAAAACTGTTCAAAAAGTTGCTGGTACGTTTTTATGGCTGCAAAGGGTTCATTAAATAGGGCACAGGCTCCCACTCTTGCCAGGAAAAGGAAAACCGGAGGCGGCGCAGGATATGGCCACGCGGCCAACATTGCCCCTGGCCCCGCGGCCGATATTGCCCTTGGCCGGGCGGCCAACTTCGTCCTAGGCCACGCGGCCAACTTTGCTCCGGATCTTGCCATGGCCAGGCGGCCAACATTGCTCTATGCCTCGCCATGGCCATGCGGCCAACTTTGCTCCATGCAGAAATCCAGCTTGTTTCTTCCCACTCCGTGACGGATCCATGCAACTACGTACCTGCCCCCTTCCATGGCTCATGCATTGTATAAAATTAGGGACATTTGTAAAATAACTAGTTTGCACAAGTAGGCTCCCACAATAAAACTGCATTTTAAAACATAATATACATACATGCATTTTATACATTTGTTCTGTATATACATATCCCTCTGCTCTCTACTAGCTAACAGTGTAGGAAATAAAGATGGAAAGATGGGCCCCGCCTAGTCAGAATCTTCCTCCGTGGTATCTCCACGCCGCGCTAAAGCCCGAGAGCTACCGGCACCCGAACTCCGTCCCCGGACCGCTCGACCACCAATATGAGAAGAGCCCGCACCATTCGGAGACCGTTCCCGACGCTGGGGTGACGCAACGTCGTCCCTCTGACAAGTACATGAATGGTACGCCTCCCTCAGTAAGCGCATCAACACGTTCTCCCGCCGAGCTGAACGGATATATGCCTCCCGAGTCACCTGAGAGGGAAACCAATGCAAGGATTACAAGGCAGAAAGAAATAAGTGTGTGCGAACATGACTGATATAAAGCACAAAGCCGTACCCCAGCGTCGGGCGGAGGAATGAATGTCTCCTCAACAAGATCTGCATCAGTCGGCTCCAAGCTAAGCTCCACCTCCCGGCCACCCCTCATCACTCTCACGCTACTCGAGCGAAGGGGCATGTCAACCAAAGGCCGACTCCGACCAACATAACGGGCCGCCTCTCCAGACAACATCCTAGCCCGTACCTGTGGACTGACCAGCCGCGTCCGTACATAGCCGGCATAATCATCACCCCCCCTGTAATGCTCTGCCGGAGTGGGAGCCAAGAAAGTCGCCAACCTCGCGGGACAGAGCATATCCCGAGGAGGGTCATAAGGAGCCCACGGTAACGCACCAGCCCTGTGCTGACGAACCACCCTCTCCCCAAGATACATGGCCTCCCCGGTGAGACCCACAAGCAGAACCCTAGAAGCGGTCAACTCCACTACAAAGGGACCCACCGAAGCCTCATTGGCCGGGCTCCATGGGTAAAATCTAACCCCGATGGGCTCAGACATCGCGAACACCCTCCTCAGATCAGCAGTATCTACTGTCTTCCTATCCCGGTTTCTGCGGGAAGGAGCCCTGTTGCCCTTACACCAATACGACATGATGGGAACAACCTTGTTAACATTCATCACCAACTGAAAAGGGGTGACACCGAAGACCTCGTACACCCAAGCCTGTACATGTAATAAGAGAGATATTTCAGACCAAAAAATAGAACATAAATCTCAACAAGTGAAAAGAAGGGTAGTCGAGAGTATACCTCAAAGGCGAACTGGAACCCGTCAAAGGCCGACGAGCTAGCCCTCGAGCAATGGTCCAAAGCCCGGTAAATCTCAGCCAAACCGGCTCCACCCCAAGAAATCCCACCGACTAGGTCCAAGTCCACAAGAGCCCCTAACAGTGAGTACCGGCAGACAGTAGCCCCACTGGGAAACAAAATCTCCGAAAAGCTGTACCATAAGAACAGCCGGACCAAGCAATCCAAATCATATTCCCCCTACTAAAGGCCTCAATCGCCACCTCCACCAAGCGATTCACCTTCCCGGCCTCCACTCCATAACCCTTGATACCTCCTCCCAGGTCGGTGTCGACTCCCAGCAGAGCCTGTCTATAGTCCCGCCGCTCCGCCAAGCTCTCATCAAAAGGCAAAGGGGTACCAGTAAACCTCAACCCTGTGATGGCCGCGAAATCCGTCGGCGTGATGGTAATCTCTCCCCAACTAAAGTGGAAAGTATGGGTGGTATCCCACCAGAACTCCCGGCACACCTCTATCACCACTGCCACCTTCAGGGTAGCCCCGACCATGCGGACACTGTCAAAGAATGGGCCAAAGCCCATAGCCTCGATCCGAGCACGTAAACCGCCCGGTCCCTCCGGCAGGGACACCCACAGTTTGCCCACAGTCACTGTGGACCCACGAGCCTTGATCCTCTGCAGGTAAACACAGCACAGGTATGTTACCATTCTAGCAATTTACAATTCCAGCAATTTAAATTCTAGCATTCCATTATCCTATAATTTCACATTATGTACATAAAACATACAAATGTGCGAGAAGGAGAGGAGTGAAAATTCAAAATTTACCTCTCGCGTCTCCGGAAGCCCCATCGACCAATGACGCTCAGAGTCGATATAAAAATCGTAATCTTGGTCGAACGTAGACCGCAACAGATTATCGCGATAATTCCGAGTCGCGGCTCGTGGTCTCAAACCGCCCCGTGGAATCAAGGGCGCCGCTTCAAAGCCCGCTCCTGGATCAGCCCCGACATTTCCTGCGCCCTGAGCATTACCGTGCCCCTCTCCTTGTTACTCTTGTTGTGGAATCATATACCCACCATAGCCCGGAAAATCTCTAAATCATGCCTCATTGATCCAATCCGCCATATCTTCAAGAATTATGTGAAATGAAATCTTCAAAATTATCAAAATCTGAGCTTTCTCTCTCTAAAAACTCAATTTTCTCTCTCTAACTCGTCAATGGAAGGAGGAAGAAGAAGAAAGAAGAAAAGAAGAAGAAGAGGGAGGGTTTCTGGTGATGTGACCAAGAGTCAGCCCATCGGCAGCCTTGGCCACGCGGCCAACTTCGTCCTTGCAACCCCAGCCGTCAGATCAGCAATCCGCGTGAAGGAGATCTGACCACTCAGCGGCCTTGGCCACGCGGCCACTATTACCATTCAGTAACTTTGGCCACGCGGCCAACCTTGTCCCTTCAGATAAAATTCCATTTTTGCCCTTGATCTTTTCCCTTTAATTCATTTTAAATGCCCTTAGCACTACTTTGACTGATATTCGTTACCTTTGGGTACGGAAAGCCCCTTAAAATTTCCATTCTTTACCAAATATTTGCTTAGGATTTGCATGATTGTAGAGACTTCGGCGCCTCTATGACATGCCTATCCTAGATCAATCGTAATTGGCAGAAGCCTCGGCGTTTCTATTTGCGAAAGATCCAGCATCTATTATTAGGATTCGTATGATTGTAGGGACTTCGGCGCCTCTATGACATACCATCCTTTATCAATCGTAATTGGCAGAAGCCTCGGCGTTTCTGTTTGCGAGAGATCCAGCATCTATTATTAGGATTTGCATGATCGTAGAGACTTCGGCGCCTCTATAACATGCCATCCTAGATCAATCGTGGTTAACAGAAGCCTCGGCGTTTCTGTTCGCGAGAGATCCAACATCGATTACTTTAGCGCGATTGGCAGGAACCCTGGCGATCCTGATTGCGTTTACCATTCCATCTTGGGATTATTTAGACAACGTAGTCTTTAATTTTCTCAAATAACTTCATTACTTACGAATAATCCGTTCTTCGTGCAGGATAGGGCCCGTAGGTTTATTATCCCTAGCAGGAGTCCGATATCTCGTTTTATCCCCAGTAGATCTCTGAACTACGACCGGCTTGATTCCTCGGAGGATACGTAGGAAACCTGAAAAGGTTCAGCCACCCGACCGACGCGGTCATCTCTCATCCCCAGCAGGTGCATTTTCCCCGGCAGTAAACGTTGCTCCCCATCAGAGGACAGTCATTCCCAATTTCCCCATCAGATTTGAACTACGTTTGGCTTGATTCCCCCGCGGATACGTAGGTCGCCTGTCAAGGTCCAGCCGTTCCCTTACCTATCATCTGTTTCGAAACTCATGTTTCAGACGGATCCTTCTTTTATCGTCGACCCCACATTGCCTTGCAAGAAGCGTCGCCGAGGGGCTACTGTTAGTACCCGACCTGAAAATGAGTTTATTAGGACTTTCCCAAAAATACAAGGACTTTATAGGAATTAGAAACCTTGCAAAGACTTGTCCCGGATTCCCAAAATATCTCATTTATGGCAAAATCTATCAAATTAGGTAATAAATGGTTTCCTTAAAACCATGCAGAAACCCTAGCTTAAGAATCAAGTCAGCCGGCAGCCTTGGCCACGCGGCCAACATTGCTCCGCGTTGATCTTGGCCACGCGGCCACTCTTGTAACCGGCTTCAACAATGGCCAGGCGGCCAACCTTGCGCTGGATGATCTGGACCATCAGATCCCTCCATCAGTTTACTATATAAACCACTCCATTCCATTGGTTTTAGGATCCGATTTTGAGAGCTCTAAGTACGAATTTTGGAGTTCTTAAACAATATTTTTCTCTCTAATTAACATTTAAACACTCAAGAAGATCAAGGTTTATTTCTTGCCAACATAGGTAAGTTTTCTAACTTTTTCTTCATGTTCTTGCATTATTTTTAATGTAGATCTTTTATATTCATGTTCATACATGTTTATTCATAGTTTCTTCATATTCTTTGCATGTTCATTCATATGTTCATAATATGTTCTTCATATGTTCATCGTGTTCATAGGTTAAAACCTCATTTATGCTATATTTAGGGTTGCGATCTTCATAATTACATGTTATTTCATAGCCGATGATGATCTAGGGTTCATCAACCTGAGGATGATCTACTACTTCTAAACCCTAATCTTTATGTAATTCCCCCCTCATTATGCATGATCCCGATTCTTCTGCCTATTCTAATTCTCTGCGAACTACGCTGACCTGAGCTTCTCACATTGAGAGGAACGTAGGCAATCTTCGGATCCGGTCTAAATCACTAACACACTACTAACACATTCATCATGATAGAAAGACCGATCATTCGGGCAATAGGAGTGATACGTCCAATATTCTTCTCTTGTTGTAATTTGACCCCCGAACCCATTAAAAATGCTTTTTTTAATGTTTTGGCTTTAGTTAAAACGGCGTGGCGACTCTCATAATTTTAATGTCGTTAAGAATATTCCCTTTGTAAATAAAAATAATCACAAGATACTTCCCATGCGTCGCTTCATCGGAAAGGGGTATTCACAGTCCCCCGAGCGACCATTTTGAAATTAGAGTTAAGCCCTCCCGAGTGGCCCCATGTGAACCAAAATCTAGGTCACCCGAATGACCCATCTCGAGAAAAGATTTAGAAAAGAAATTCTTAGGCAGTCCTTGACGTAAGCCCATGTTGACTTTGGTTGACCAAAAGAGTGTCAAACCCCAACTCTGACCAAATGAGAGTCAAACCCTGATTTTGACCCATTGGGAGTCAAATTGAATGCGAAAGGCGGTCCTTGACGTAAGCCCATGTTGACTTTGGTTGACCAAAAGAGTGTCAAACCCCAACTCTGACCAAATGAGAGTGTAGACACCCCGCCTTGGACCTCTCACCCCGATTGCATACATAGTATTTTTATTTTACTTGTTTTTGTTAATTTCTGTTACTTCCATTAAGTTTCTAACTGATTCCGTTAGTTTTGGACTGAACTGCATAACAGAATTAACTTTCTAGTCCATTCTGTAAAATTGCCTTTTCAAAGCCGCGCGCCTCCGCCTTTTGAGGTCAGAAGCGCGCGCCTTCCGATGGTACACCCGGAAGCGCGCGCCTCTGGGGCGTCAGTTACAGATTTTCTCCCAAGAATCCCTCTCTTGCTTATTTTGCATGGATTTCACCCAGGAAATATTTCTTTGTGACCGCGAATTGGCACCAAAAACATCCCCTTTCAACTATAAAAACCCCTCCAATCCATCATTGGAGGGGACCTCTTTTCCATCTCTTTTGGATCTCTTTTACCTCTCTTGGACCTCATTTTTAGACTTGAATTTTCTCTATACACACACTATACACAATTCTCTACACAAATTCTCCCAACAAGAGTTCTTCGTAACAAGACTCTACACAAATTGTTCTACAACAATTTCCCTACAACAACACCATTTTCAAGTCCAAGTTTGAAGTCCTCTTTCTTAAGGTACTTTATTCTTCTTCTCTCATTTTATTCATGTCTAGTCAATGTATGCAATCTCCATAAAAAGGGATACAACCAAAAGGCCACTTCACTATTGAAGTTTGGTCAAGGTTACATCCCAACATTTTAATTCCACTTTAATTTACATTCTCATTTCTTAATGTAATTATCTAGCAATAATTCGACATGTAATCTTTAGTATAAATCAATAAATAAGCAATTCTCCTTTATTTTTCCTCTATAAATTTCCCATTTCTTTTCATTATAATTGTTAGCACATTTCTCCTATTATTAAATTGAAGGACATTTAACATTAGAACACCAAAAGTAGCAAGACACGCGTAAGCGGGGCGGAGTGGGTGTTTAAGTACTTCCCACCCCGTCACCTAACCCCCGAACCCTTCTTTTCCCGAATCTCTGGTTTTGTGTATAAAATTGGCTCTTTTTAGGTTTTTCTTATGTTCCTCTAAAACATAGGTGGCGACTCTTAAAATCAAGTAGACATCCTAGGTAATTCACGCGCTCTAGCCAAGCCGTGGTCCCCCGGGGTATCTACAGAGAGTTAAACCCTGATTTTGACCCATTGAGAGTCAAATTGAATGCGAAAGGCGGTCCTTGACGTAAGCCCATGTTGACCCGATTGACCAAAAGAGTGTCAAACCCCAACTTTGACCAAGTGAGAGTCAAATCCGTTGTTCTCCCGGCAGTCGAAGATGACGTATGACCAGTCTTGTAGTCAACCCTCTCCCATAGAGCCAGGTTGACCGAATCCCTTGCCTCTGACCAGATAAGAGTCATGCCCGAGTCCTTGCCTTGCCTCTGACCGAACGAGTGTCATGCCCGAGTCTTTGCCTCTGACCGAATGAGTGTCACACCCAAGTCTTTGCCTCTGACCAAACAAGTGTCACGCCCGAGTCCTTGCCTTGCCTCTGACCGAACGAATGTCATGCCCGAGTCCTTGCCTCTGACCAAACAAGTGTCACGCCCAAGACTTTACCTCTGACCAAACAAGTGTCACGCCCGAGTCCTTGCCTTGCCTCTGACCGAACGAGTGTCATGCTCGAGTCCTTGCCTCTGACCGAATGAGTGTCACGCCAAAGTCCTTGCCTCTGGCCGAACGAGTGTCATGCCCGAGTCCTTACCTCTGACCGAATGAGTGTCACGCCAAAGTCCTTGCCTCTGACCGAACGTGTGTCATGCCCGAGTCCTTGCCTCTGACCGAATGAGTGTCACGCCAAAATCCTTGCCTCTGACCGAACGCGTGTCATGCCCGAGTCCTTGCCTCTGACCGAATGAGTGTCACGCCAAAGTCCCTGCCTCTGACCAAATGAGTGTCACGCCCAAACCTTTGCTTCTGACCGAATGAGTGTCATGCCCGAATCTTTGCCCCTGACCAGATAAGAGTCATGCCTGAGTTCCCCACCCGACCTCGACGGTCGTCTATAGGTTTGAGTAGCCTTAAAATCTCTCACCCCTCTTTCGAACTACGTTAGGCTTGATTCCCCACAAAAGGGATACGTAGGAATCCTATACCTCTAGGTCCAGCCATTGGAATCAAATCGGCCTTTGCCGTCCTCCCATCAGATTGTGATTCGTTTATCGACAACCCCGCTTTCTTCAAAAGCGACGTTGCCGAGGGGCTCTGTAAGTACCCCAATCTGAATTTGACCAACTTAAAGGAATTCTAGGCACCATTCGGGGATAAACTGATAGGCCAAGACCTCACTAGGACAAAATATGGACACATGGACTGTTCTGGAATTAAAAGATTGAAAAATCCAGAAGGTCGCCAATATGAGCCGTACGGCTACTTTGGGCACTATGAGCCCCTATAAATTAAACCCCTTGCTGATCATTCCAGGGGGGGAGAAAAGATTATTGCTAGTGTTACTCTGCTAAAATTACTCCAAAAGAGTGTTTAGAGTGAAAAGAGAGAGGAAGATTGGCCTAACCAAACATAGGTAAAGCCACCTTCTCCTCCATCCTTATCTTGACCTCATCTCCTTGTTTGTTCATGTTTATTTGTTCATCTCTTATATTTCTTGCAAGTCTTGTCCATCTCAAGAAATTTATATTTCTTGCAAGTCTTGTCCATATCAAGCAATATATATATATATATATATATATATATATATATATATATATATATATATATATATATATATATATATATATATATATATATATATATATATATATGTATTACAAGCCTTGGCATTCCAAGCTATATATATCACTATTATGTATACATATGGTCCAAACCATGAATGATTCAAGGTGCCCTTCATACTTTGTGTGAAAGTGGTTCTAACCTAAAGATGATCATGGTTTGTTGATATTTCTTGTTTGCTAATCTATTTTAATGAAAAGGGAACATGTTTTGGTTGATTAGGTTGTTCATTGGAAGCAAGGATGATCATTCGAATGATAAAGTTTCAATCTTTATCATCCAAAAATTGATCTAGCTTCAAACCCCCTTTGGGGTCACAAAGATCAAGTCTTTATGTCAAATAATGTTGCCCCAAGGTTGCCTTTGGCTTAAGGATCCACTCTTGTGGTGAAAGCTCAAATCTTTATGTTAATTTTGTTTTGATTTGGCCATGATAATCATGTGGGATGATAAAACCTTAGTGTTTATCACCTCCCCCTTTGATTTAGCCTTGAAATCCCATTTTGATGGCCGGAGCTGCACACACGAAACAAACGTAAACTATACCGGGGCTTCACCGGCGAAGGCCCTCCGGTGTGAGAATAAGGATATGGATTGTATGATAACACAAAAGAAATCAATTGACCAGATTAGAGTCAAAAGTTTATTACCCTTTTTCCTGTTGTGAGGACCTGTTTTTATAGGCATGGGTGAATGAGTCCTAGCTTGTCCGAGAAGCTAGGATGCCCGTGTTGATGTAGGTATCACATTCCTTGGAGATAGACTCCGGATAAAGACGGATGATATCCTGTTATCTGGCATAAGAGGTATCCTTGCTTAGATAAGGATCTTCACTGTTAGAGTTGTAATCAAACTCTGTAAGAGGTTTCCCAACGATAATGGGAGGTTTCTGATGTAAGTCGGCCCCGTCATCCAACTCGGCTCGTCATAGAGGCCGGCTAGGGATTGGGCTTCTCGGGCTCGGCCTAGGCAAGGACTGCCTGCTCGGCCTTATTGATGTCGGCCTGTAAACATGGGATTCTCGTGAATGGGCCTCTCGGTATAGGTATGTTAGGTATGTGGGCCCAGTGTCTGGGTTCCGTTTAACCAAGTCGGTTTATGTCGTTCAGTGGCCCCCGAGTTTCTATCTCGGCATGGCGAGTAGAAATTGTTGGGCATTTAATTTATGATTGATTGATGTGACAGTTGTAGCCGCCAAAATCCTCACTTGCTTTGATTTGTTGACGCCAATAGGATTTAATGCCAGTTGAATCATTGTTCTTCTTGGAATGGGGGAAACCTCTAGTTGGATTCCAACTATGAGTAACATTAATTACCCTTCAACTAACTCCTTCTTCAGTAGTATAAATAGAGGATCAACCCTTTAATTTTTCACACTATCATCACCTTCTTTTCTTCTTCCAAGCTTCATTCATGGCCAAAAGAGATTATGATAATGCTTTCCCAGAGGAATATTATTCCTCGGAAGATGCGAAGAACCCGCCCGTCCCGAATGATCAAGAATCTGATAACGACTCCTCACTTCCCCATGATGATCACTGTCAGGATGATGAAGACTCGGATGACAGCAATCGTGAATGGGAGGAGCCCTGCTTTGAAGGTAGTGATGGAGATTCAAGTGATGATAAGGACAGCAGTTCCAGTGAGGTAGATGAAGAGGACGAAGAAGAAGAAAGAGATTCCAAAGCTTTCCGGGAAGATATGGAGTGGTATCGAAAGAACCAGAATAAATAGTTTCATGTTGATCCAGTGATAGTAGTAACCCTTTTTTTTTGTGAATAAATATACAGGCCAGCCCTCCGGCCCATTGTGGAGGGCGTGCTTGACTGGTTTTAATGAGATCCTTTTGCCTCTTGTTTCAAACTTGTTAAATTCGGCGCTTGTGTTTGAACCACCATAGTTGTATGATTTTTGAAGCAGAATACCTCGAATTTTGTTGGCAAAGTATTCGTCTTGGTAACATGTCGGCATGTTGATGTCGTCACGATTTCGTCTACCTTTCATACATGTACCTCGTCTTTTGGCAGCATGAGTCGGCTTCATCTAGGCCCTTCCCTGCCGGCCTACCATACGTGGTCGTTTGAGTAACAATTTGGGAAACGAGGTGGAGATCTCATCTTTTTCCCACCGACTATATCGGTCTGATAATGTCGGCAAATAGTCTGCTCATAGGATATTGTCATGCCGATGTTGCCGGCTAAAACATGTCGGCTTAAGAACGTTGTGAGCTGGCGTATGCTGACCTCATCACGGTTTGTCTGGATAATATAGACCGGGGTTATTATGCCACGTGTTGCGCTGCTGTTTGCGAGTACAGGTATCATAGCTTGTGTCAGTGAATGACGTCAGCAATCTTCCCCCATCAATTCAAATGGTGGGAGTGGTGTCAGAATTGATGGGTCCATCGTGTCCCATTAAATGTGGGATGTGAGGGGTTTATGAGAGCACGTGCAACTCACGGACTTCGGGTCAAGTCCGGATCGAATCTGGGTATTATCCATGTACCCGAAATATATAAGTGCTAAATGTCCTTTTGAATTTCATTCTCCCTCAATCTTTTTCTCGTAAATTCCGACTGTGCTGCCAGTGAAACCCAACAGTCCGCCATTTTCGTCCGCGATTTCGCCATTCTGCTCCGATCGTCTTTGATTTTATCGTCATTCAATTTGATTTCTCCGATCATTCCTATAAATAAGGTACCTTTTCTGCTCTTCTCAACTCCTTTGTCTTTTCTGCCCTAGTTTTTCATTAAAATGCCTCTGAATATTACGCCGTCCTCTTTACTGGGTTTCCACAAGGTTACTCTTAGAGTGTATAAGAGATCCGACGGTCTATGGTTTTTGGTAGCTTTAAGTAAAATTTAAGAGGCTATGGCTGTCTATAGGTCCTTTAGGGGTAAGGTCGACTGGCCGGTAAATAGCCATCGGTTCGACCGTTTAGACAGGGCGAACCCTAGCCTAGCGGTTTTTTCTTCCCTCGACCAATTTTTGGATCATGTTCGTGTTAATTACACATTGCTGGATGACGAGGTGTTTTCCTCGGCACCTGTGGAAGGTACGGGGGGAGTAGCTGTGTCTCATGTTCAGGTTCCTGATGCTAACTCCCTTCTTTCCTCTGCAGATATGTCTGAGGAGAGCACGTCCGACAGAATTGTGGATCGATTTGATTCCAACGTTCCCCAAGGCAGGCGGGGTCGACATCGGTCATCTCGTCAAGGAAAGCCGCTGCATCTGGCAAGCGGAGGCAACCCAAGGCAGGGAACGACATGATCGAATGCCTTTATAATGAGTATCGCATCTCGAGGGACGACTATGAGCTACGATACGAACGGGCTTCGACCTTAGAGACCAGCGAGGAGAGGTCTTTCTTCTATCTAAACCACGTCGAAATGGCTTTCTTCTTTAAACAGTTTGAGCTGGGCCTCCGTCTTCCACTTGATCCTTTCATTTCTGAATTCCTAGAAGACTGGCGAGCGGCCCCCGCCATGTTAGGAGCAAATGCCGTGAGGTACTTGACTTCATACATCGTTTTATGCCGTAGTCTAGGCTTTGAGCCCTGCCCTTGGACCTTCTATCAACTTTTTAAAGGGAGCTTTAATGAGAAGACCTACGTCATAACTCTCCGAAGCAAACAGAGGTGCCCCAAAATTATCGCCCCCCATATCTTCATCTGTAAGTAAAGTCTCGGGGTGGAACAATCATGTCATCAAGGTTGAAAGCCGCCTTGGTTGGGAATTTTTGGTCCCTAGGTGCAAACCCCAGGCACCTGCCACTTGTTATAAGGCTCCGTGGAGCGATGCCTTGCTGCAGAGATTGACTGAGTTCGCCTCGGTTCAACAGATGGAATGGGCTGCCTTGGAGCATAATCAGGCTTACTTTCAGGCGGGGATCATGGCGGGCCCCTGGAATGGAGTGGAGGTGATGGTGCCTGTCAGTAGGGGGTGTAGGTTTCCTGATTGGGTCGTGCATCCGGGGTTTGTTTTTTATAAAGACTGCGTAGTTTGTAAGACTCAGAACGAGAGGTGTCTGAAAATCAAGGGGATTGTTGGATGTATATTTTCTATCTTTAGTCTGTTCATCTTCCATCTTTCATCCTTCATTCATACGAGCTTTGACCTGGGTTTTAGTTTTCGGCAGATTTAACAATGGAGGAGGAAAGCGAGCTGGATGAGATGTACGCTATGGATCCCAACAAGTTACTGAAGAAGAAGAGGATAAAGTCCAAGGTCTCCGGTCGCATTAAGAAACATGCTGACATGGTGTCTCGGCATGAGGTATTGCAAGGAAAAGAGGCCGGCCCCCTCCCTACCAGTGATGTCGGCGGGGTCAACCCCCAAGCAGGAGGTGATGCCGATGTGGAAACGCCGGCCGAGGATGTTGACCGAAGCCAGGCCGATGATGACGATGTCAAGGCGGAGTGGGACGCCTCGTTAAAAGAGAAGCCGAGACATGACAGGTGAAACTCCTGACGAACCGCCTTCCAAGCGCCAGTCGGTAGATCCTCCTGCCTTAACCTTGTCTCCTGAAGAGATTGATGCTTTGTGTCGGGAATTTTCCAATTTTACCCCTTTGCGGAAGCTGGAGTTAACTGCCAGATCTGGCCAATGATGCGCTTGGGCCGATCAGTTTTGAGTCTAGCCCTTGATTCCGACTTTTTGAATGCCCTGTCTTCTACTCCCCACACTTTTGGTCATTTGGCCGAGCGGAAAGGCCTCATAATCTCTGAGGTAAAGTCTTAATTTTGCCCGTTCAAATTAGCCCAATCATATCATTTATTGAGTGTTTCTTTCATGTAGCTTGCCACCATTGCCGAATATGAGGCCAAGCAGTGGTCCGAGGTTACCAAGGAGAGGGACGAGTTGGTGGCTAAGGAGGTCCACGCTCGGGCTAACACCGGCCGAGCAGTCCAATTGGCTAATAGATATAAGGATGAAGCTCAAGCCCTCCTCGCGGAGAAGAATGGGATCTTGGATGCCGCTTTAAAGGAGAGTGAGTCTCTTAATGCCGAGATCAGCCAGCTGAAGGGGGAGATTTACCAGGAGAAAGAGAGAGCCGAGCTGTTGTCAAAGGAGAAGGAAGCTGGTGAAGCTCGGTATAATCAATTAGAAGAGAGCATCCCGACAAAGGAGAGGATGGCGGTGGCGTTGTTCAAGAGAAACGAGATGCCAAAGATCATAGCTGAACAGGTCACTTCTACTTATATTGATGGCTATACACACGCCGTTCGCCAATCCCACATTGATCCTGATGTTGACGTGCCACTGGAGAAATGGGCTCGTTTTCTCCTTAGTGACGCCTGCAGTGTTGAAGCTCGCGCCGCTTACTCCTTGGTCCCATATTCTGCTCAATCCTTGAAGTTGATGGCCCAGGATGATAGAGAGAACAACAGGGTTACATGGATTGCTCCCCCAGAGGACCCAAATAACTTCCATGCTCTTGTAGAACGTTTTCGTGAATAGCTGAGTCTGGGTGAGAAGGAAGACGATGAAGAGCCAGAGCCATAATTTTCTCCCGTTGGTAGGTTTTCCTGAAAGACTTGTTAACCAGATACAATGCAATCTTGTGTGTAGCCGGTTTTTGGCTGAAACAATTTATTTTTGCTTTGTAAGCCGGTTTTTGGCTGAAACAATTTATTTTTGCTTTGTAAGTCGCTGTGAGGTGAAGACGATTTACTTTTCATGTTCTTAGTATTTATATGCCTCGGGCCAGATGTTTGTCTGGGGGGACGTAAACACTATCTTTGTAAGTATAAAACCCACGTTTGTCTTGACCGTTGTTTAATTACGTCGATGATCTCGTCATTATTCGTCCTTCCTCTTTGGGGCTGGACCGTAATGAGCCGGGATCGGAAAGCCGACATAGGTTTATATGTTCAGGCCGAGGTGGTCTACCGTTGAGCTCTGATGAACATCTAGTGCTCGGTTTTGATACGCGAGAGAACTAGCATTCGAGATTAGTTTCAAATCGTCGGGAGTTTACTATCCAAATTTGAGTCTAACCGTTAGGACCAGCTCAAGTCGTCTTATGTGCTAGTTGTTAGAACTAGGCTTTAGAAGTTATGCATAAGTGTGCTCGTCAACTTCGTTGGGGTGCTAGTTATTAAAACTAGGCTTTAGAAGTCATGCTTTAAGTGTGCTCATCGACTTCGTTAGGTAGTCTCGGTATTGTAAATAACGCTAAGACCGTGTTATCAAAGCTTGATGTAAATAAAATAAAGGAAATTTTATTGATGAAATCAAACTAAGAAACAACTAGATATCAACTATAGAATCTAAGACCGAAAATCTGATAAAAAGAATAAATAGCTAACCGAGGTGCTACTGATAGTACTTTCTCAAGTGCTCGGAATGCCATGGGTGTTTAAGCTCTTTTCCTTCCGGAGTTTTGAGCATGTATGTCCCTTCCCGTATAATGTGGGTGATGATATAAGGGCCTTCCCAGTTTGGCGAGAGCTTTCTGTTGTGCCTTCAAGTGTGTAGACTCAATTTTTCTGAGTACCCAGTCACCGACTTCAAAGGTTCTCTTTTTCACTTTGCTGTCATGGTAGGCCTTGGTTCTTTGCTTGTAATTGATCATTCTGAGTTGGGCAGCTAGCCTTTTTTCGTCGACTAGGTCCAGGTCCAGGTCCAGTAGTCGGTTGTATTCATTAACGACCTCGTCATAGTTGGTTACTCTGAAAGTCGGCAAGGCCATCTCGGCTGGTGCCATTGCTTCTGAACCGTAAGTCATAGCAAAGGGTGTCTCCCCAGTTGGCCCCCGAGTGGTTGTACGGACGGCCCATAAAGCTAGGGGGAGTTCGTCCAGCCACTTTCCTTGACTGCCTTCTAAGTTCTTGGTGAGTGCTCTTAAGACAAGTTTGTTGGCGGCCTCGGCTTGTCCATTGCCTTGAGGGTGGCTGACTGACGACTTCTTGTGCTTGACTCCAAACCTATTCATCTCCTCGGTGAAAGCATTAGAGAATTGTAGGCCGTTGTCTGTCACTATAGTGTGGGGCACGCCAAACCGACACCATATGTAATCATGGATAAAGTTGATGGCGTTCTCTTCAGTGATCTTTGCTAGTGGTTTCGCCTTTACCCACTTGGTGAAGTAATCGACTGCCACCATTACATATTTGTTGCTCCCTTTGGCTAATGGGAACGGTCCAATGATGTCGACTCCCCACATGTCGAATGGCCATGTCGGTATGACCAAGCTTTGCTCTACGACAGGTACTTTGGGTAAGTCGGAGTAGCGTTGACATTTGTCACACTTCTTTACATAGGCTTGGGCATCCTCCCTTATATTTGGCCAATAGTAGCCAAGTGTGATGATCTTGTCGGCAAGGGTTCTGGCCCCCGGGTGTCCCCCACAGACTCCCCCATGTACTTCGGCGAGGAGTTTCTCGGTGCTTTTTGGCGCAACACATCTAAGGAGAGGTTTGGAGAATGACCTTCTGTACAGGATGCCGTTCCAGACTATGTATCTTGCCGTCATCTTTTTAATCGACTTGGCCTCTAACTCGTCTTTAGGAAGCTTTCCCCTCTCCAAGTAGTCTTTGTAGTCGTCGATCCATGTCCTTTCCTCGTCATCCAGGAGCAAGATCTCCAATCTTTCATAAGCAGGCTGGTCGGCATAAATGATTAGGGATCCGAGTCTTCAGCTGTTGCCATCTTTGAAAGCAGGTCGGCTTCCAGGTTGTATTCTCTACCAACTTGCCGTATATCCCAGAACTCAAAGTTCTTGGTCAGGTTTAGGACGAGATCTTTGTACTTGGTCAGCATGTGGTTTTCGGTGTTGTATTCCCCTTTAACTTGATTCACCACCAGTTGGAGTCGCTGTATGCTACCAATCTCGTTGCACCAAAGAATTTGGCTCTTTCTAGTCCCAGGATTAGGGCTTCATATTCAGCTTGATTATTTGAGGCAGGGAACTTGAACCTGATAAAATCACGTGCAACATGCTCGCCGGCGGGGCTAGTCAAGTAGACTCCGGCGCCGCTTCTACCTTGGGTAGTTGACCCGTCGGTGTATAGGACCCAACAGTTGGGAGGTAACTCTTCCAAGGGCTCTCTATCCATAGGGAACTTCCTCTTTCGGGTGGTCGGCGTATGTTCATTTGTGAAGGCGGTCTCGACCAAGAAGTCGGCAAGAGGTTGGGCCAGAAGAGTCTTCCTCGGCTTGTAGGTTATGTCGAATTCGGTCAGTTCGATCGACCAGTTAAGTAGGCGTCCTTAGCTGTCCATCTTGTGAAGTATTTTTCTAAGAGGAGCGTCGGTGTAAACCGTGATTGGAAGAGCCGAGAAGTAGGCTCGTAGTTTTCTGGCCGTAATTACCAAGGCATAAGCAATTTTTTCGGCATTGAAGTACCTGCTCTCGGTGTCTGACAGCGCCTTGCTGACGTAGTAGACCGGTTTCTGGATGCCGCCTTCTTCTCTAACGAGTACAGCTGCTACGACTCGGTCGGTCGCTGCTAAGAAGACGTATAATGTCTCTCCCATAACTGGGCTACTGAGTAGAGGTGGAGAGCCGAGGTAGTCTTTTAGTTGCTGGAACGAGGTCGAGCACTCAGGTGTCCAAGCAAAATCCTTCGCTCCCTTCAAGGCTTTGAAAAAGGGGAGGGATTTTTCTGCCGATTTGACAATAAACCTACCGAGTGCCGCTACTCTCCCGTTCAACCTTTGAACCTCTTTGATAGAAATCGGCTCCCTCATGTCAATCAAGGCTTGGATCTTTTCTGGATTAGCCTCGATGCCTCGTTGAGAAACCATGAAACCTAGAAACTTGCCCGCAGTAACCCCGAAGACACACTTGCTAGGGTTGAGCTTCATATCGTTAGCTTTGAAGTTGTCAATGGTCTCTTTCAGATCTGGTACATGGCTGCCGATCTTGGTCTTGATCACCATGTCATCAATGCAGGCCTCCATATTCCGACCTATCTGAGATTTGAAGACCTTGTTCACCATCCTCTGATACGTGGCTCCCGCATTCTTTAGGCCGAAAGGCATCATGACGTAGCAGTATATGCCGCCTGCAGCTTGAAAAGCCGTCTTCTCTATGTCGTCCTCGGCCATTTTGATTTGGTGGTAACCGGAATAGGCGTCCAAGAAACTGAGGGTTTGATGGCCGGCAATAGAGTCTACGAGCTTGTCAATCCTGGGGAGGGGATAGCTATCTTTGGGACAGGCCTTGTTCAGGTCCGTAAAGTCCACGCACATCCTCCACTTGCCATTGTGCTTCTTTACCATGACGACGTTGGCAAGCCACTCGGGGTATGTTGCCTCTCTTATGATGCCGGATTTGAGGAGTTTGTCAACCTCGGTCCCAATTGCTTTTTCCTTATCGGTAGAGAAGACTCGTCTCGTCTGCTTGACCGGTTTGAAAAACTTGTCGACTTCCAGTTTGTGGAGAGCGACGGCTTCCTTTACTCCCAACATGTCATCTACTTTCCAGGCAAATACGTCCAAGTTGTTTTGGAGTAGGGAGATGAGATCTTCTCGTTCTTGTTGGGAGAGTTTCTTCCCAATCTTGATTTTCTGATCTGGATAGTCTGGGTTGATGACGACCTCGTCTAACTGATCCACAGGTTTAAGTTCGGGGCCGTCTCTGAACTCTAGGGTCTCGACAATGATCTGCTTGACCTTCTCCTTGTCCTCCCCTTCCAAACTTAGGTTTTCCATGTCTAACAGTTTCTCGATCTCGGTTTCCATGTCAGTCGGCTGTGTGGCCCCTGAGCTTGGGACGATGGCGAGAGCCAAGTTACTCGGCTCGTCCGAAGCTGTGTTCATCGAGATGCAGCCGAAGCCGTCTAAGCCATAAGTAACCTCGGCCTTAGTTGGGACGTCGTTGTCAAGAATAACCCACTCTTCAGGTTCATCTTCAACAGTCGCCAATATAACACCGATATGTGGCGTCGAGGTTGTAACCGTGGTTGACTTTGAAACCGTGATTCTTTTATCTGGAGTATCAATCTCCATCTTGGCCTTTGCTTTCCTGGACTTCATCACATGTTCCAAAAAATCTCTAGGCGAGCCTGAGACGCACCCAATTCCGGCCGGGGTGGGGAACTTCACCCTTTGGTGGGGGAGGGAGGCAACCAGACCCAACTTTCCTTGACTGGGTGCACCTAGGATAGCATGGTAATCACTGTCCAGATCTATGACTATGAAGGTGACCGTGGCCGAGGTTTTGTAGGGATGAGTGCCGATTTCCAAGAGTAAGTCGATGGTTCCTTTGGCATCGGCCTTATGATTAGTGAACCCTTCTAGCCTTCAATTATATGGGGTCAGCATTGTGTTAGGAAGTTCCATCTCTTTAAAAGTGTGATAGTATAGCACATCCTTGGCCGCTCCGGAGTCTATGAGGAGCCTGTCTGACTCGCAATTATCAATGCGGCCTGTGATGACCAATGGTTGTTCTCTCATCGCACGGTTTCCCGCCAACTCATTCGGAGAAAAACTGATCACTTCCTCCCTCTCATGGATCCAGGGAGGGATGTGGAAGACTTTACTTAGCTCGTAAATCTGCTCTTTGAGTTTCTTGTTTGATGGAATTTCCTCTCTGATCACGCCTATCAACCTGGCCCGAGGTGGCCTGTCTACCTGATCATTGTTTTTGTCTTCTTTCCTTGGGCGTTTATTGTCCTTGGCCATGAACTGATTGGGCTTGCCTTGATCGGCCCATTTCTGTAGAATCTTCTTCAGAGAAAACCAGTTCTCGGTGTCGTGGCCGTTATCTCTGTGATAGGAGCAATACTTTGTGGTATCCCTCGGGTATTTCGGGTTGTCCTTTAGAGGCTTGGGGTTGGGGAGATCCACCAGATTCATAATCTCATAGATCGGTTTATTGAATGTGGTGAATGTCTCTGTCCCCCTGGTCCTGTTCTTGCCTTTGCCGTTTCCCCCGTTGTTCCCCTGGGACGAGTTCCCGTTATGCGACTTGTCATGATCTCGGTCCCGTTCCTTATAACCATATAACGTCTTTTTCTTGTCCTCGGCGATGGCCGTGGCGTAAGCAACGTGGTATAATTCGGCTTTTGTGAGGGGCTCTCTGACCGACAGTTCATAAGTTAGCTGCTCTGACCTGTGACCATTCGTGAAGCATACAATGATCTCCCTGTCGGTCAGGCGTTCTTCTATTGAGTCGGCAAGGTCCCTAAACCGGTTGTAGAAGCTTAGGGTGGACTCGTTTTTGCTCTGGACCATGTTGGCTAGGTCAGACAATCTTTTCTTCCTCGCCCCAGCGGTAGCAAAATATTCCAAAAATTGTGATTTCAACTTGGCAAAGGAATTGATGCTGCTTTTCTCAAGGTCCATGAACCAGGACCGAGCTGCCTTTGTTAAGGTTCTTGCAAAGGCCTTACACAGTACGTCATCCTGATTGGACACTAGGGCCATCGTGGCCTTAAAGGCTTGGACGTGATCCAGAGCATCGGCGTTGCCGGAGTATTTGTCTAGGTGTGGAAGCTTTAACTGTGGATTAGGTGGTGTGTCCTTAATCCTCTGCGTGAAAGGGCGCATATCATCGTAGTCATTATTGGGTCTCATGTGCCCCTGATTCATCATCTCAATGTTGTCGAGCCTTTCTCTAAGGTCGACAATGTCCCTTGTGCTGAATGCCGAGGTGTGACTGGAACTGACTATGCTTCGGTCTCGACGTCTCCATTCACCTTGGTTTGGTTCGAGACGATTCCTTGAAGGAGTACGGCGAGGTGGAGTGTGCCGGGGTGGATCCTGCCGGGGTGATGTGCGCCTTGGTGGATCCTGCCGGGGTGGTGTGTGCCTTGGTGGATCCTGCCGGGGTGGTGTGCGCCTTGGTGGATCCTGCCTGGGAGGTGAATGACGTCGGGCGTCCCCACAACGTCTTTCCTCTATAATTTCCACTCCTGGGGATTCATCTTCTTGTTCTTCCCGGCGGCGATTAATGTGGTCTCTCAGGTCCCCATCGATATTGAGTCTTCCTAGCCGTCCGTCTTGGCGACTTACACGGCTCCTGGGAGGCGCATCCCGTCTACGATTTTGTAGGGGCTCCCTTCTGCTTGCTCTGTCATCCAGATTTGCCCCCCTCGTTCCAGACAGCTGGAGTAGGTTAGCCAAGGAGTTTTCGGGGTCAAGTTCTAACAGGGCCCGCTGTGCGTCGGCCAGCCGTTGGAGTGTTTGAACATTCTGTTGAAGCAATGTTCTCTTGTCCAATGGCAGCGGCTGTGATGGTCCTGCTCCATTGTTTCGGGATCCTGTCCATCGGCGCCGCCCATATTGGTTAACAACATTGGGGGCCGGCCCCTTTGAACGGGTATGCATTCCTCCCCCTTGTGCAGGTGCTGTAGGTGGGAGCCTCTGATTTTGTGCAGCAGCGTTCGTGTTTTCGGGGGGGCGGTGCATCTCTTGCAGTTTCTTTTGAAGGACTGGCTTCTCTCCCGTCAACCAATTCTCCGGCCATGGTCTGGAATTATCTGGCTAAAGAACTGACCAATCGATTTCCCGGCAATGGAACCAAACCGATGATGCCAAAATCTGGTTGGATCAGCCTTCGTCTAGCGGTTCGGATAATCCCAGCGACAGTTCTTGATGACCGGAGCTGCACACACGAAACAAACGTAAACTACACCGGGGCTTCACCGGCGAAGGCCCTCCGGTGTGAGAATAAGGATATGGTTTGTATGATAACACAAAAGAAATCAATTGACCAGATTAGAGTCAAAAGTTCATTACCCTTTTTCCTGTTGTGAGGACCTGTTTTTATAGGCATGGGTGAATGAGTCCTAGCTTGTCCGAGAAGCTAGGATGCCCGTGTTGATATAGGACTCGCATTCCTTGGAGATAGACTCTGGATAAAGACGGATGATATCCTGTTATCTGGCATAAGAGGTATTCTTGCTTAGATAAGGATCTTCACTGTTAGAGTTGTAATCAAACTCTGTAAGAGGTTTCCCAACGATAATGGGAGGTTTCTGATGTAAGTCGGCCCGTCATCCAACTCGGCTCGTCATAGAGGCCGGCTAAGGATTAGGATTCTCGGGCTCGGCCTAGGCAAGAACTGCCTGCTCGGCCTTATTGATGTCGGCCTGTAAACATGGGCTTCTCGTGAATGGGCCTCTCGGTATAGGTCTGTTAGGTATGTGGGCCCAGTGTCTGGGTTCCGTTTAACCAAGTCGGTTTATGTCGTTCAGGGTCATAAAGATTGAATCTTTATACAATATTTTGGTCCCTAAAAGGTTAATAATGTGTCAAAATGCCATCTTGATGATAAAGTTTCCATCTTTAATCATCAAATGGTCATTTTAGCTCAAAAGCCATGTTCATCAACTTTTTCATAAATTTCTCCAATGATTGCCTTTGATCACACCCAAGTCTTTGTTTTTGGGACTCTTTTGATGATTAAAGTGCATAGGAATGATCTTTTCTAAGTTTTGGTTGTTGATCATAAACTGGAAATCAGAACAGTTTAGTCCAGTTTCAGCAGAATGCTCTGTTTTTGCCTGGAACTGGACTGTTTTTGGACAAACTGTAAAAATTCCAGGAAGAGCATGCTCTAGCCGTACGGCTACTCTGGGCTCAGAGGGCAAAATATCCATTTTATCCTCTGATCCCTGTTTTCTTAATAAAAGACCCCTTTTCAGTTAAATTTTTTAATAAAAGTTAGAACAGACTCTTTTCCGTTAAATACACACACACACATGCACTTTTGTTAACCAACATTAGGGAGACTCAGACTCATCCGAGGCGACTTGGGTGACGTAAAACTCTTCACAAGGCGTAACCTGACCTCCGAACTAATAGAATCTCTAACCTTTTCTTTTATTGGGTTAAATAATTAACAAAAGTGGCGACTCCGTTAAGTTTTTGTGAGATAACCGCGTTTGGCATTTCTTCCCTAAAACAACTTAAAACAAACGAAATCTTTTTTTTGTTATTTCCGGGGGGACGGGATCCTTACAATGACAGAGTCGGAAGGATTCCAAGTTCCTGGTAAGGAAGATCAAGTTTGTAGATTAAAGCAATCGCTTAGGCAGTGGTACAAGAGATTTGACAGCTATATGATAGCAGCAGTCAAGAAGTCAGAGATTCAGAAGCTGAAAGGCTTATTGGTCGCAGAGATGAAGGGTTTGGGTAATGCGAAGAGAATTCTGGGTATGGAGATCTATAGAGACAGAGCCAAACGAAAACTGTTCTTATCCCAGAAAAGATACATCAAGAAAGTTTTAGAGAGGTTTGGTAGGTCAACAGCTAAAGCTATAGACACTCCGGGTGCAGTGAATGCACAGACAGTCGCGTTTGGGCCCAAATCGGTTGAGGAGAAAAAGTATATGGCTCGAGTACCCTATGCTAGTGCAGTTGGTAGATTGATGTATGCTACAGTGTGCACCAGCAACGTCAGACTCGTCTATGGAGATGGGACAGAATGTGCAGTCGAAGGTTTCTCAGATTCAGTGGATGTTGATACAAGAAGATCGAAGACCGGATATGTGTTCACGCTTGGTGGGTCAGTTGTCAGTTGGAAGGCTACATTGCAGGCGACAGTGACGTTGTCTACAACAGAAGCAGAATACGTGGCATTGACAGAGTCCGCTAAGGAAGAAATATGGTTGAAGGGATTGATCAGCAATCTTGGGATACATCAAGATCAGGCTATTATTTATTGCGATAGTTTGAGCGCGATTTGTTTGGCCAAGGATCAAGAGAGGACCAAGCACATTGGTGTCAGATATCATTTTCTAAGGGATGAGAACCGGGTAAAGGTGAAGGTATGGACGGTGGACAAACCTGCAGATATGTTTACGAAACCCGTGACGGCGAGCAAGTTCTAGCATTGTTTGGACTTGCTTAATGTTCGCAGCTATTAGATAGCAGAAAGGTGAGGGGGGAGGAAAGATTTGTTATTTTGGAGATTCAAAGTCAAGGTGGAGATTTGTTAGGATTAACGCCTTTGAAATTGGGGACGCCTAATTTAGTGGATTAATTAACAAGTTCGTAATTCCGAGACAGGAGTAAAAATTGAGCATGCAGTTTTTTTTTGCTAAGGCTTCACGCGAAAGCCATAAAAACAGTGGGTGCATGCAAATTCATGCCAAAGCCAAGAGTTGACCGAGTGGATTGGTGTGTTGGGCCTTAAAGTGTGGCAGTTGACATTTACGCAAACAAGAGTAGTATTCTAGTTTGACAATGACATCTCCTACCATACAAGATTAAGGCTATTAGGACTCCCTCAATCTAACGAATTAATTAGGCGTGTATATACATGCGTATATATACTCCTCCTGTCCTAAATTAAATTAGTTTAGCAAGTAGCTCAGTTGCTCAATTTACACAGAGAGATCAATAATTCTAGATCTAGGGTTTGCACAGTCAGGAATTTTGTGATCAAAATTCGTGCAAAGTAGATTAGTGTGATCTTGTGTAATTGTTTCTCCAGTGATAATAATATTCTCTCCCCTCCTCGTGGACGTAGCCAAGTTGGTGAACCACGTAAATCCGTGTTCTTGTGATCGCTCTATTTTCTCATCAAGTCTTGTTCAATTGCTCTAACAGTCTTTATGACTACTAGATTTTAAAGTTTAAAAATTGAAATGAAAAATAACCGTACTAACTAAAAATAATATACAAGGATGAATAAATTTATTGCCTCAATAAAAGTGAGGGAAACTGTCAAATCTTGACGATAACATAAATAAGCATTTTTCATAAATTCCTTTTACATCCTACAAAAAGCAACTGTGTCCTAACTATGAAGCTGTGTACTCATCACCAAACATTAGAAGTAGACCATTTTTATCCAGAGAAGCGTGCACATAAAAGAAACAAAAATAAAAGGGAAGCATTAGGCATTAAGGATTAAGGTCTAGATAGCTAATAGAGTAAATCAAGAATGTGAGCTGCAATATGTAGCCATCATATGCAAATTCCAATATGTAGCATCATATTCAGAAATTTTATTTGCAAGTTTAGGATGGGACTGACTCGTACAATATCGATTAAATCTAGTGGTCACGCTATATATCAAAACTATAGTCTTGAAGAAAATGGTCCTTGAGAATCACGTTGAAAACATCAACATAATCATTGTAATTAAATTATATAACTTTATTACTCTCTCTGTCCCAAAATAAATTACCAAATTTGCTTTTAATGAATATTTACTCTTGATCAATAGTAAATTTAATCATTAATTTTGGAAGCATCAGCTTCTTTGAATAGCGATTAATAAATACACGATGAACTCCCTCGGCCACAATTATGTATTTCAGCCTTTAATAATACAAATAGATTTACATAATTCACTAAAGCAAACCCTAATCAACAAGAACTGTAAAGACCTTAGATTACCTGAATTGAGTTGTTCCCTTCTAGATGTTCTTAAAACATCACAAGCGCATGCTCAAGGGATTGAGATATATCGAGTAGTATTCAAGTTGAGAAGTGATTTGGGGAAATTTTGGATCTCCATTGAGAAACTGTATACTATATAATAGGAAGAATGTTGGAGGAATTTTTCATATGAGGGAATAATATTACATCTTCGATTCTCCACTTATTTGTCGTCACCCGATTCCAATTCAATTCTCAGCCGTCTCTTTCTTTCTTAGCTGGAGAAGATTTTGACTCAATTAGAACTCCAGCAACACTTATCCTGCTAATAAAGATTATAAAATAGGTCCACTATACCTTAACTTATTTACATGCCACCACATTTGAAATCTATAATACAAAACACATCGGAAATAATTGCTTTTAAAAATGAGACAAAAAACGGTCCAGATTGAATTATAACCGCCAAGATCTAAGGGCTCAAACTTTTTTTGAATTTTTCTTTTTTTATTTCTCTGGCTCAGATTAACTCCCAAACATCATCCAACGGCTGTAATGAGACGGTTTCCACTCACACCCCTCTTCTTCTTCACTGCGCTGGCGTTTGGGTCGTCCTCTCCAACCCTCTCACCTTCTGTTCTTGGCCGTATACATTCCTCCTCCTGATTCACCGTCGCACCCTCTCCCCTCTACATCCATTTTCTTCCGGACCCTCAACCATCACTCTCATCCTCCCTATTTTCCCCACACCCTAATTAGTTTTAGGACCTCCCCTACCAAATGCACTCCGCCGACGACCGATTTCAACTCCTAACCAACTTGCCTGTTTTCAGTCGGTAATCATTTGGGATTTGGTGAGGTTCATAGGCTGTGATTAGTTTTGGGCATTAGGGTTTATTTGGAAAAGAAGGAGCTTAATTGGGTAGAATTCAACGCAATTGAATTTAATTTAATTCCAGTTACAACCTTCATGTAAAGTTCTATACTTAGATTTATGTTGCTTCCGTTCAAAATCTTACTTCCTAATTTTCATTTGCATTATTACTTTTAAGCTTCAGTCCATCAACTTCCGAAGTTCATTTTTCTGTTTGGTTTTAGTAATATGGTGTTTGGGTACAATAAGTTTTAAGCAATTTTATTGTGCATGCAGCATGTCTTTATGATCGTTTAATTAGAGGACGTCAGTTGGAGTATATGATTGTTGGTGGGGTTTGAGGAGACCAAGGTAACAATTTTTTGCTTTCTTCTATTTCTCTAAATCTTTTACCATATTTTTATACACGAAATTAAGAGTTGATGTTAATGCTCTTTGAACATTTGTGGCTGTTATGCATTTTTATTTACTGTCTCGAGTTTTGCAAGTATATTATTGTTTTTTGGATTGTTATGTCTTTATTCTAGGGATTTAGAAACTTTTTGCTGTGATGGAGTTTATACTGGATTTGGAACTCGGCTAAAAGAAATGTTTAGAGAGGATCTTGGATGCCAAAAGGTACTTTTCATTATTAAAACATGTGCCAAACTTCGAACCATCCCATTATGTACGTAAATTAAGTTGAGAAACATTTGTGTTCCCCATATGTGATTGTGTGTGAGAATGCAAAATTATTCAAAGGCGTAGTTGCGGACAATGCTCGAGAAGAAGGATACTACAAACATACTGGAGTAAAGTGCGAGGGAGGGGAAGTTTTGAAAGGAAAGAGGAAAGTGAATCAAAGGGGTTATGTATGCAAAACAAGATTGAATTCGATTTTTTGACGGAAAGAGGAAAGTGTGTGAAGTTCTGGGGAGGGGGGGGGGTATGGGGAGGAAAACAAGATTGAAATGGGGAATATATTTTATTTGAGTGCTCAAGTGTCATTGTTTTGCAAATATATATATATATATATATATATATATATATATATATATATTAAAGTTGGTGAGGAGAGCTATGGCTTTGACACATAGACAAACATAGGTTAAAGCTTCATTTGTGTGAAGCCACATCATCACTATCCTAAATGTGTGTGACTTTTGATATTCTCATTATTAGCTAATACAATTAGCTCATAATAATAGTTATGATATGAGTTAACTATTACTATTAATAGTAATAGTTAACTATAATAGTTACTATACAAGTTAACTATTACTATTAATAGTATTAGTTAACTATAATAGTTACTATAGTAGTTAACTATTACTATTAATAGTATTACTTAACTATAATAGTTATTATAGTAGTTAACTATTACTATTAATAGTATTAGTCAACTATAATAGTTACTATAATATATAACTATTACTATTAATAGTATAATTAACAATAATAGTTACTATACAAGTTAACTATAATGGTTACTTTGTAAATTAACTATTACTATTAATAGTATTAGTTAATCATAACAGTTAATCATAACAGTTATAATATATGTTAATTTTTACTATTAATAGTATTAGTTAATCATAGTAGTTACTATATAGGTTAACATTATTATTAATAGTATTAGTTAATTATAATAGTTACTATAAATATTAATAAGTATTATTAATAGTGTTAGTTATTGATATTATTATATACATTAATTTTTACTATTAATGGTTTTAGTTAAGATGATGTTTACTATTTTAGTTAACTATAATTAAAAAATTATTTTTCATATGCAATATATTTATATTATAAAAAACTGTTATGCTACTTTATTAAATAAAAATATAAAAAAAAGTACAATGCAAAAAAAAAAAAAGCAAATTAGTTACCCGTGCAGAGCACGGGTTACCCACTAGTTTCTCTAAAATCTAAAAGAGAAGGTTTGTATTTTGACTTATATCAAATGTTGATAGCAGAGTATGCTAATATAATATCTCTTCAACAATGGTATGTGTGTATAGGTTTTAAGTATGAAGATGTACTTAAGATGAATGTAAGTTGAAGGAAGGTGCTTATTATGTTCATATATAAACTTCATTCAACTGTAGCAATGGTAGTAAATTGTGGTAGTTTTTCTCTTTGATTGGAGTTTAGATTTTATGATTGGTTTTGATTAAGAAATATAGATTCTTATACACGCAAGAACTACCATGATTTTGTACTGTCATCGTGCCATCGGCATGGGTACGCGTACTAGTAGTGGTGACATTATAAATAAGGAGCTTGTCTCCTGTGCAGCCGCCGCATGGCGTGCGACGGCGCACGGAACCGAGCCCTTTTTTTTTTTTTTTTTTTTTCCTGAGATTTTTTTGCCCCCCCCCACAACTTTATTTTTCTTTGCCAACAAAAGTAACATTTATTATAACGAAATGTTACACTTTTTTTTTCAAATGTATCATTTTTTTTTCAAAATGTAACACAATTTTGCTGCAATAAATTAAAGATAACATAAAAAATGAATGTAACTGTTTTTCTCAATTGTAACAGTTTATATTCTTAAATGTAACATTATATCTGAAATGTAACAATTTTTATTGAGAAAGTAACAATTGAGATACAAACCGAATACATGAATTTTACTCTTTATTTGAAACAAAAAAAGTAACATTTACCTAATAAAAATGTTACATTCATCTATATAGAAAATTATAATCATATATGCACTTTGTTACACTTCAAATATTACTTTTTCTAACCACAAAAACTATCAAACAATTTAAATTTTCTTGTAAAACTGCTGTTACATTTGACAGTAAAAAGAGTTATTTTTAAGATGAAACTTTTACTTTTATCAGTACAGAGTGTTACATCTCAGGTGATGAGCAGCTCAAAAAAATTTGTGTGTTAAAATGTATGTTTTTTTTTTAAAAAAAAATTCAAACCATACCATGACCTATCTAGTTTGATTCGTCTCGTCGAGACGAACACAACCGTATTTTATTTTTTTTTTCGAGTTATAAATCTCAAGATATAGCATTTTAAAGTTATTTGAGTTTTTTTAAAGGAATGACACGTGGCAGCGAGCGGCTGGACGCACGAGCGTGTGGCTCACAGCGCGCCACGTGTCGTAAAATGGTTGGTTTGTTGGAAAATGGGTGGGTGGGTAACTGGATTTGGGCCGGGTCGGGCGGTTTTGACCCGCGGGCTTGGCCCGCCGCACCGCCGCATGGATGCCTGGTTGTCGCATTTGAGAATTTGCCATAAATAAGTGACACTAGTATTTGAATTAACCACATTTATTTTAATGTCATTTTCTTGAATGTCACTCATGCGTATTTTATAGTGTCATTTCCGGTAAATGCACTAAAAATAGTTCTGAACAGTCATTTTATTACTAAATGTCATTAAAAGTGCATTGTTAAATGCCACAAACAAGTGACACTATATATACATATAATGTCACTTATTAATATAGTGCCACTAACTTGATGCCACTAATTCACCTTTTTCTTGTAGTTTGTGATGCCACCGTCAGATAACAATTTTTTTCTCATTTATTATTTCTTATTGTCCCAAAAAGTTCTTGACATTTCTACAATTTAGGTTTAAAATTGCATAAATAAAGCATGACTAGTGAAGCAAGTGTGCGCATCCTTAAACAAAATTGAATGATCAAACGCGAAGATCATTTTGAGACGGAATGAGTATTAGCTTACAACAAACAAGCAATTACCCAAATTATTAGAAGGATTGAGATTATTCTAGAGAGTTCTGAACTCAATGAAAGCTGGCGAGGTGTTAACCCATATTTTAAGCTGAGGGCCTCAGCTTAAAATATGTCTTTCTAAAACTATTGATTAGGATTATTCATCTTCCTCAACACCCACTCCATCACAAATTGTAGTCGTATTCATTGTCAATCCTTTTATCATATTATATTTAAAAAATAAGCAATGCCAGAACTATAAAACTATTACTCCCTCCGTCCCAAAAACAACTTTCACCCTTTTTGAAAAGCACGGGAATTAATAAAATGTGTAAGAAAAGTGGGTGGTGTGAGTGGGAAGGAGAGAGAAAGTGGGGTAGAGAATATTAAATGGATAGTTGTTGTGATGGAGAGGAGAGAGAAGTAGTGAGAATCTTTTCCATTTTGGGAAAGTGGGACTTACTAATGGGACACCCAAAAGGGAAATATGTGCAAGGTGTTTTGGGACGGAGGGAGTACAAAATTTAGATAGTAGAATGATTTGTTAATTATCAATTGGTACTCAAATTTAAGTGTAAACTGTCGATGAGCTACTACTGTCTTTTTGTTTTTATAAAAATTACCGATTTCTAAATTTTAAAAGTAAGATTTTAGTATAAAAACCAAGGTTCTAAAAAGCGCTAGGCGGTCGCTAGGCGCCGCAGCTGGGCCTAACGCTTAGGCGGGGCTTCTGGATCTAGTCGGGGCCGAGAATTCAGATATATTTATAATATCCTAGGCGGGACCAAAGCGTTTCATGAACGCTCCGCCTAGGAGGCCTAGACGGACGTCTTTTAGAACACTGATAAAAACTGACAAAGTTAAAGCCAATACTCAAAAAAAAAAAAAAAAAAAAAAAAAAAAAAAAACTCTTATTATGTCTAATACTTACTCGGATAAAATTAATTTTTAACAGAATTTCTGCTTTTCCAAGTCAACTAACCAAGTCTTTGTCCTGCCTCTTATCTGATTACTATCTCCTAAATACCCACCCCCAAAGCTTGATTACCCTCACTCACACCTTTAGCAGCAGATTCAAAGATCATCATCATCTTTAATCTTTCACTTGTAAAATCTCTGATCTCTTCACCATGTTTTTCATCCACCCACTTTAATTATTTAATTAATTATGTAACTTTATTTCAGTTTCAATGGAGGAATTCACAGGCCACCCCTTATTCAGCTGCAACAAATGCGGAATCCCATCGCCTCCGCGCCGATCTCCTCTCGAAATCATTCATGGTGATCATCAATTTCAATATAATTATCAACAATAAACTCAATTACTCATTAATCAATTTGAATATTTTTCGATAATTTGAACGAATTTGTAGGCAAAATCAGGGCAAGCGTACTTGTTTTCGCAGGCGATGAACATAGTGATCGGACCGAAACGCGATCAACAGCTTATAACAGGTCGATTCACCGTAGCTGATATTTATTGCCAGAATTGTGGGGAGGTGATGGGGTGGAAAATATCTGCGAGCTTCTGATATGGCGCAGAAGTACAAGGAAGGCAGGTTTATAATTGAGAAAGCCAAGATCTTGAAGGAATACTAATTAACAAGTGAATACTATTAATTGAATTATTGGATCGTATAATTATGTTCAATTATTTCATGTTTGTAATATAATGTATTCATTTCAAGTGTAATGTTTACTATACTTAAAATAAATATTGAATACTCCATGTAATTTATTTTTGTTATTGTTATTGTTATTGTAATTTTTTTTTAATTTTTTTTGGGTTTGGAACATTGATCCATTTTAGAAGTCAAATCGTCAGAAATATTGCTTGTGAACCATCCTAGTAATCTTCACCACTTGCATTAATATTTTCGTGTAAGATAAGAATTACTTTCTCAGTCTCAAAATGATATACTCCCTCCATCCCACCCGACTTAGGATTCTTGGTCAAACAATTTAGTATCACGATTAATAATTAACTAAATAACTATTTTTAGATTTTCATTAAGATAATATTTTTGTTCAAATTGTTGGTCAAAGTATAAATGCTTGACCAAGAATCCTAAGTCGGGCGGCGAGACAGAGGGAGTATCCATTTTTTTCGTTGTGCGAAGGAACTTTGAGCAACAAGTTTTATTTAACTTAATTAATCTAATAAAAATAAAATTTAAATTATACACCAAGTGAAAATCTCGAGAAAAACTTGTTTTACACTAGCTTTAGTGTGAAACCTGTTTTCATCCCTTAATGTAAAACCAATGTAAAACAGGTTTTACACGTTTCTTAGTAAAACAAGTTTTTCATAAGACTGACTAGACAACAATACTTAACAATATCAAGTTTTAAATTTTCACTAAGATAATTATATTAAACTAAAAAGTCAGATAATTGTTTGTTTTGTATGATGCTTATCAAGTCCACTTTTTTTTTTTCTTTTCCCAAAACCAAATATTTTTAGTCTTCCGATCCACAATTTAAAAAGCCAGTTGGCCTAATCACCCACTCTAATAAAAAGTCTATGTTCTTATCCATTATAACAGAGTTCTTTCTCCAAGTCATTTCTTGGCTTGTTCAAGGTAAACACTTTCATTTACTTTCTCATCAACACTAATTCTGTTTAATAATCTCTAATTCTGTTTTTGATTTTGTCATTAATATTAGTTACTCAATTACAATCAGTGAGGATTTATGGATGAATTAGTCGGGCCTCGCATATACAGCTGCTATAAATGTCGAAATCATGTTTCTCTTCATGATGATATCATGTCAAAAGATTTTCAGGTAAATGAATTCGACCAAATTTTACTGCCTTTCAATAGAGCATAATCATTAGATTGTTATACACCCTCCTCCGTCCCAAAATGATCTTCTCATTTGCCGTTTCTTCTTGTCCCAAAAAGTTTTTCACATTTCCACAATTTAAGCTTAAAAATGCTTAAACAAAGCATGGCTAGCGAAGCAAGTGTTCATATTCTTAAATATTTGAATAGTCAAACGCGAATATCATTTTGGGACGGAGGAGAGTAGTTAATTTTATTTTATTGGATCGGAGCCTATCATTGGACTTTTAAAAGTTTACGGTTGTTGGCGGTAGTAGGACCTGATTTTAATCAGGATTAATGACAATTTAGGGCCTGAACTCCAGGGGGTGCGTCTAAAAGGGTCCTCGTTTTTTTTCCCGCTAGATCAAGGCTTCAAGTCAATTTTTTTTGGCAATTAGGGGCTTTTTGACGGTTTCCATCAATTTCCACCGTTAAGTGGACACGTGCACTGCACGTGACTTTTGACTGAGGGCAAATTGGGCAATCCCGTTTGGGTTAATGACAATTTAGAGCCTGAACTCAAGGGGGCGTCTAAAAGGGGTCTCAACTTTTTTCCCGCTAAATCAGGACTCAAAATCAAATTTTGTTTTTGGCAATTAGGGCCTTTCTGACGGTTTCTGTCAAAATCACCGTTAAGTGGACATGTGCGCTGCACGTGACTTTTCACTGAGGGCAAATTGTGCAAACCAAATTATTTGAATTGTACTCAAACTACTCAATTCTCACATGACTTGATTTCGTCTTCATCTTGTGGTGTAGACATGCTCAAACGGTTCCAGTTTCGGTTCCCGGGGAGGCGCTCGAGCTCTACCTTTTCTCGTGGCCGTGGGTTGTGTATCATGACGTCACTTCTTCGTTTCCTTCATGTCCTCCCATATTTTCACCACCAAGACCCCCATCATAAGAGGGATAGTAGGCATTATCATCTTGCTCTGGTTCCCGGTTTCATAACGGCGGTTCCACAGTTCTAATATCCTTGGACTCGTATTCGAACCGGCTCTGCACGGTTCCTGGTTCGGTTCCCGGTTCCGATGGTTCCCAGGTATAGCTGGTTCTCGGTTCCGGTTCTG
>JAOWBW010003003.1:0-44493 GCA_026119855.1 Campanula takesimana
AAGAATACAAACTTCTTCCTAACAAATTCCTCAGTATCAAATAATCAAAATAATTCAAATTTACTTATTTGTTCTCTCACTTTTACAAACCCAAGAACTCCCATTCTTAACTAGAGAAAACATGCCAAGAGTATTCATAAGATCCTTGAAATCAATTATCTTTACAAATAATTACTCACAACCAAAGTCAGGTTATAATGAAGTAGATTCTAACCCAAGCATATACGATCCATATTCATATAAAATCAAAAGTATATGGTAAAGATGTCGAAAATCTCATTCAACTCCTCTTTCTTCCGAGATTTCAAATTCTCGTGACTATCATTCTTTTCAGTTCATGTTTGTCACTCTTGGGTAATTTTTTCAAGAAAATAAATGTAACGACTCAAGCCCGTAGACCCGACCCGCCACATAAGTACCACACACTAGCCCACCAAGCATCTCCTCAATTGGTCAACCACAGCCATCACAGGCCTCCAAAAGTCCAATGGATGATTTGATGCTTAGTAGGAGTGTATGGGCCTTCTATATAGCACACTCAATTCCCACATATTTCTGATGTGGGATGGGGATATCACAATCTCCCCCACTCAAACCCTTGCCGTCCCTGGCAAGGTCAATCAATACCCAGATCGTACCCCCGAGCTAGCTCGCAAGCCTTAAAGCCGGGGTTCGGCTCTGATACCATTTGTAACGACTCAAGCCCGTAGACCCGACGCCGGACATAAGTACCACACACTAGCCCACCAAGCATCTCCTCAATTGGGTCAACCACATCCCATCACAGGCCTCCAAAAGTCCAATGGATGATTTGATGCAGACCCGACCCGCCACATAGGTACCACACACTAGCCCACCAATCATCTCCTCAATTGGGTCAACCACAGCCTATCACAGGCCTCCAAAAGTCCAATGGATGATTTGATGCAGACCCGACCCGCCAAATAGGTACCATACACTAACCCACCAAGCATCTCCTCAATTGAGTCAACCACATCCCATCACAGGCCTCCAAAGTCCAATGGATGATTTGATGCTTAGTAGGAGTGTATGGGCCTTCTATATAGCACACTCAATTCCCACATATTTCCGATGTGGGATGGGGATATCACACTAAATCCTTCACTTGATCTTAAGATCTCGTTCTCGATTATCAGCATCACTTGTTTACCAATCCTGAATCATAAATAATCTATTTCTGATTAGCTTTAAGCTCTCAATCAACTCTTAATTCATCAACACCCATAAGTTTTATTTTTCCAACATCCCAATAGTATTTGGAATCAACTCCATACACACATAGTATATCCTTAAAATATATATCAGTCCCAAGGGTTTCCTAATATCATAACAAGACCCCAATAAATATACATAACACTCAGAGAATCTATTAAGATCAAGATGTACAACAATGGTCCTTATCATATATTATCTCCACAAGCCCCCATGTAATCATACTACTACTACTGCCTGAACAAATAAGAGAAGGAATAAGACTAACGATTATTGTCACCCAAGAATTCAATTATATACACGAAAAATTATCGTTATCAACTATTCGATCAAATATGATTCTTCAAATTCATCCCATTATATGTTGCTTTTACTTGAATGGGTAACTTACTTGGTCTGGTGAATCTCTTTAAGTATCTATAGTCAATTTCCACCACACGTGTTCCGTTCCACTAAGTCAAATCTCCCAACATCTCTCATTCAGCGGTATCCAACATAATATACACATTTACATGTTCAGTGATTACTCTACTACACTCATCTTTCTTATATGATAAAGCATAATACAATCATGATTTTTGAATTTCTCTACCTACTTGCATTCACTCATATTTAGTTTTTCTAAGAAAATATATCCATCAAATATTTATAGTCTATTAACATATCATTTCAAACTTAGTCCCATAAAAACAAAAATATAATCTGCTAACGCAATATCCATAGAGTTACAATCAATCCTGAGTCATAGATGCTTCTATTCATAGGGAGTTAATCCTCGAAACATATACAAATATTTTATCACCTTGAATCGTTACATACATTAATCTCTATTTGGAAATACTACTATAGATAGTAAATTTATCATTTTTACTATAATGATGAAACTTGACATGTCCCCAAGAAACATTAACACTGATCATATCCTTAATCAATTCACCACCAAAATCAAATTATATAATTTGAAAATATCATTCCTCAAATCCATCCATACCACTAGTCCATTTATTCATCTAAATGACATAACCTCGAATTCATGATGAGCATACCTAATATGCGAAATTGTCTTCGATATATCCTCATGTTTGACCTTTAACCAATAATAGCCACTTATCAATCAAACACCAACTAACCACTGATCAACTTCAGGGATTGAATAATTCACCAATAAGATAACAAGAATAATTCGTCGTAGTTACCTAGTTGAGCTCTCTGAAAATATCCAATTTAGACCCAAAATCACCCAATTCGTAGTTCGATGAATTAGATAAAAATTTACTAAATCTCAATCCCACTTGAGTTATATATCATCTTATGAAAATAAGATCATTGGAAAGGTCTTGAAAATATAGTCAAATTAGACACTTGAATCATCAAATTCCAATTTAAAATGAATAACTTACGATCATTTTAATTTACTAATTTCTCCAAAACTGTAAACAATTCAATAGCACCAAAACCGATATTCTGGAGCAATTCAACGCATATCTAAAATTACAAAATTATCACACGGAAATCTCCAAAAAGTTAATCGATTTAGGCTCAAAAATCACTTGAATCCAGTTTAAAATGAATAAGTTATGACTAATGACAATTCAATCAAGCTTCCTTTGAAACATTTACAAACCCAATGACCAAAATGAAATATCCGAAAATACTCATCTTCAAGCTTTCCCTTAATCTCTGAAACACTTTTCTTCCAAGAAGATTATGTAGCTCATCACAAGAGATTCATCCACTTATAACCCATTATGCTTCTAAGCAAAGTCACACATACCAGTATAGAAATATTCACCACCAATCGATGGCAAACAAGAGATTCGTGACACATAGAAAGCTAGGTCACGCCACTTATCACATCAATATCCCGAATATGTGACATAACTAAATCACCGTATATATACCAGCAACAATCACGTAGTTTTGTATTCGAGAATACACCACAACATAAATCACAGGATGAGGACAAACATGCGTATGTAGCATGAAACATTATCCACTTACAAAGTAGATACGCCTACATCTTCAAAGACTCCACCCTTGATTCTCAAACAACTAACCTTAATGGAACCAACATCATTAACACCAGTCCTATGCCTAATCTACTACAAGAGAAGAAACACTCGACATCAATAACACACCCATACCCAACCAACTTCCAGCTTAACCTCATCCACTAATTCGTTGTGCTTCTTCTGCACAATTTTCCATGACCAAAGAAAGCTAATTGACTTCAAGAAAACGTAGTTTTCTAACCGCTCAAAATCGTAACACTCAAGTATTGAAACCTATTCAATATCAGAGTTCTTATTCCCTTTCAAGATCTAATCCCATTGCTCTGATACCAACTGTCACGCCCCGAAAATTAACAAATTCCATATATATCAAAATAGCATAATATGCATCACTAAAATGCTAAATACCAAACCAGGTGCGTGAACTCTGCTATAACACCAACATATATACCCAAAAGACAACCGTACTCACATAACACTGTACAACCTCAGCCTCACAATAACAATAAATAAAAGCTCCATAGAGAAACTACCCCAAAAGAGTATAACCTGCTCAAAAACAGTCCCCTAACTTCAGATCTCACAGCTTACAACCTCTAGCTTTCCTGTGAACTAAGGAAAACAAATTTTAAAGGAACGGGGTGAGATAAAATCTCAGTAAGCTACTAAAATGAAACTACGTTACATGCTGAAATGATACTCGTAATTGAATAATGTCAATAAACATTCACATAGCACATAACATGAGAGGCAAAGCCAACTCATCATACCACACATAAGGCGGAAATAAAACACTCATCAGCGGATACTGAGCCAAGGTTCTCGAATCAAACATATACCATCTGAGAGGTATCAACTGAGCAGCACCAAAATGCTGAAGCCGGTTCCGGAACCAAACAATAACAACAACAACAACAACAACGGGGGGGAAATGACACAAAGTCATAACCCAAACGGTGACTAAACTCACACCAAGGAGAGCTAGCCTAACCCAATCCGTGGCCCAAGGAAGAGGGTTAAAAATGGGAACCAATGGTAGAAGCCTTACAATGAACTTGGCTCGTGTGCCATTATAATCCCTACCACTGCCCGACACCACAACAAGTACCAGCTGGACTTTAACACGAGCATAGTAATAAATACTTGCTTAAACAACAACCGGGGCAATTATTTCAACGTAGGGAACCAAGCCAAACACATCACAAGATGCACACGAAAGAAACACTCATAAAGAGTTCATAACCATCATGAAATAGAATCACAACACAATGAACCCAAACGGTTACATCCATTTAAACTTGATCACAAAGGACCAATTCCACCACTTTGGTATTCCACAACAACCCTCTAGGTATTCTAGGATAGGACCCAAAGCCTACACAACGATTGAACCTTAAATCAATTCAATTGTAACAACTTAAAAATCCCAGCAGGACTGTGCGGCCGCCCACACTCTCCTGTCCGGTCGCCCACAGACCAACTTGACCAAGACCAAAACCTTCCAGAATAATTGCGGTCTCCGGACCTATTTGGGCGGTGGCCCAACACACTTTTCAGCCAAAAATCTGATTCTTTTATACTCCTTTTGTTTCACCGTCTCAAAAGTACTATTGCAACTTCCAACCATAAGTATATAACCCACAAACTGGTTCTAATTATAAGAACACCCAAGTTAACCAATATAGCAATTAGCCCAAATACTTCCTATCTTATTTATATAAACTCATAAAAGGATTCCAACAATCCGAATACCCACAAAATAGCCCAAATACAAATAACTCCAACACTCCCATAAAACAACAATTATCACAAATATATCACATATAATATTCATGAGCAATATTATAATTTAAAGAGGAGTAGTAACTTACCTATTACGGAGAAAGTATTGATGAAATATATTCTATTCGGTTAGAAACGATCTACTCAATACCCTTAACATTTAGGTGTAGTCGAATTTTAGAACGGATGATTAATTAAAAGCAAGAAAATCAAAACAAGAAGAAACCCTTACCTCAAAACAGATAAAACCCATCACCAAATAATTCACATCATAACCGAACCTCAGAACCTGCACACACGGTTCGTAAGAGATACAAAATTCCTATTCATTTTTGTTCCTTTCTCTCGAAGGGTTTACCTAGACGTGTCCATCCGGTTATAACCGGCGGTTGACGGTTATAACCGCCGGTTATGTTTTTCGTTAAATGCTAACCGTAACCTAACCGTCTAACCGTGATGTCCGGTTACGGTTTACCGGTTAATGCGGTTAAACCGGTTACCTTTTTTTTTTTTTTTTTTTCAAAACAGTTTTATTAACAGTTTTTTGTTAAAAAAAAAAAGATAAAATAAAAAAACAATTCATTTTTTTAAAGGGTTTTTTTTTCAAGTAAAGTTTTTTTTTTTCAAGTAAAAAAAAAAATTTAACTGTTTTTTTAAACAATTTTCTTAACAGATTTTTTTAACAGTTTTATTAACAGATTTTTTAACTTTTTTTTTTTTTAAACAGTTTTTATAAAAAAAAAAAACGGGAGTATATGTATGAGTCATACATATATTAAACAGTTTTCTTTGTTTTTTTTGTTTTTAAGTTAAAAACTTAAAATGTATAAGTGTATAACTATAATGTATAATAACACAAATTTTTTAAGTAAAAAAAGGGACGGTACCCTTAAATTTTATTAATTAAAATTAAAATTACAAAGAGGGGGACAACCAATCCTTGCCCTTTTATAATTAAGGGAGGAAAAAATGGAGCCTTATTACCTCAATTAAACTATTACAATGAAATAAAAATAAACCTATTCTAAAATTAAAATAAAAACTATCTACATTCCGTCCCCTTCCGAACTTCCCGTAGAATCTTCCAAGTCGTATTGATATTGTGGATCTACATTTACTAAATCCTCTTCATAAGGCATATCTTGCTCCCTCTTTTCCGCTCTAACCCAATCACCAAGCAAGAGTTGATTTTCCAAATTTTCACAAGTTAGTTGGGAACGTCTTGCATCCAAAACATTTCCTCCCACACTAAATGCCGATTCGACGGCCACGGTTGAAGCGGGAGAAGCTAAGACTTCTTTTGCAATTAAAGAGAGTATGGGATAAGTTTCTTGCCTTTGTGACCACCACCTCAAAATATCAAAAGAAATTGGATTTGAAGTGTTTTGTACAACTTCATGTCTAGTAGAGAAATATGCTTCCAACTCGTACGGAATGCTAGAGGTAGAAGAAGAAGAAGGAGACGTTCTAGGACGTTTTGAAAAATAAATATCATTAACAAAACTATATGGATCGTTATTCACATCATATTGTGTATCAATACCAATATCTTCTTCATTAGGACTTGAGCCATATTGAGAAACATTTCCATGAATTGCACTATACTCATTATAAAGAGTCACCAAATCTTTTTTGTATTTTCAACAATAATCGCCGGGTTTTCGTGTAATCCGTCCCCATTGGGGTATAAATTTGCATAATAAAACGTTATTATGCGGACTAGATCTTTCAATTTAATACGGGGATCCAACATCTTTGCAAGCAAAAATAGAGACGGAATGTTATCAAAATATTTGACCCACTTTTGCCTCATGGAAGCAATGCTTTCGTTTAAAATGGTGCAATTTTGCAAATTTTTAAAACTTAGAACTATTGCAATACATTGATCAAGTACCAAAACGGAAGTTGGATAATAAACTCCCGACAAAGCCAAAGTAGCGGTATTGAAAATCTTTAATAATTGACATAAATTAGTGCAAGCGTTCCATTGATACGCAAATAAAGGAATTTCATAGCCCATACTAATAAAAAAATCCATGATATGCTCTTTATACTCAAAACCATCAATTAACATTTTGTAGGTAGAATTCCACCTAGTCGGAACATCCATAGAAAAATATTTTTCGGGAAGACCCTTATTTAGTAAATATTTTATCCATTTTCTTGTAATTTTATTTTTTTTTGCAATAAAATAAAGAGCCTCTCTAATGGGTTTAACATATTGATCTAAAGCATCCAAACCATCTTTAACACATAAATTATGATATGACATAAACATCTAATATGAAAATACTTACCCCAAGTGACGGTTGACAAATGAGCATCAATTCCGGTATACTAGCGGTATTAGCACTAGCATTGTCGAATGAAATAGAAAATATTTTTTGCAAAAGACCATATTTTGCCAAAATGGCGTGCAACTTTCTACAAATATTTTCCGCGGAATGAGGTGGTTCAAAACTATCATATGCAAGTAATCTTTTTTGTAAAGTCCACGAATTATCGATCCAATGGCATGTAACACCCAAATAACTATTTCTTTGCCAATGATCACTCCAACCATCGGCACAAATTGAAACTCTTTGATCTAATTTTGATAAAACATCAATTAAAAAATGTTTATATTCCAAAACCACTTTTTTAATATCGCGTACGAGAGTCGTACGTGGTACTTTGGAGGCGGCCGGATTTAAAGAAAGTCTAATAAACCGTTCATAAAATTCATCATCCGCAAAGTTAAAAGCAAGCCCTTTAACACACACAAATTTGCACAATTCTTTCCTATAAACGACATTATTAAACTTAAATAAGACCGAAGACGTACCTTGGGTGTTAGGTTGAGCAAATTGTAATTGAGCTTGATCACTATCAATCCCAAGTTTTTCAGGATGTGTTGATTTCAAGTGATGGTTCAATGTTCCATGCCCATTACCTTTTGCGAACGGGTAAGATTTGGTGCAATAGTTGCAACACGCTCGAAAATGTACAAAGTCGTTGGGGTCAATTTGTACTTTTCGGAAATGGATCGTGAAAGTGTCGGATTTGGATTCTCGTGCTTGACGTTGCCCCCGACCACCTCTTCCCACGCCCCGAGCTCGGCCGGCCCCGGCCCTACCACTTTGAGGAACATTTTCTTCAACATTTTGCTCACTTTCCTCAAAATGTGACTCAATTTCCGGGTTAAGTGAGGAAGAATCAACATGTTCCTTGCCGCTCCTTCGAGATGAGGCCATTTTGTTAACAAACTAACTGAAACTGTTTAGAAACTGACTGAAACTCGCTAAAAAACTGACTGAAAATGATGAAAAACACAGATTTTGTTAAAAAACTGACTGAAACTGTCAAAAAACTGACTGAAACTCTCAAAAACTGACTGGAATTCTGAAAACTAACTGGAAAACGATTTGAAACTGACTGGAAATGGTTAACAAAGTGACTGGAATTTTCTAAATAAATTAAAAAAGTGATTTCGTTAAAAAACTAACTGGAAAGCGTTAAAAAACTGACTGGAATTATGCAATCTAACTGGAAATATGAGAGAGTGTGAGTGAGAGACTTAGGAATTAGTAGAGAGAGAAAGAGTATAGAGAAGATGTGGAACTAAAATGGTAGGAGGGAGGGGGTATTTATATGTAAGCAATTTTTGGTTTTTTTTTTTTTTTTTTCATTTAAGGCCGAAAGTTAACTGAACTAACGGCTAGTTGGAAAACTAGCCGTTTTTGGACAGTGGTGGTCAGTCAGACATGGGGAAATGGGGGGGGGGGGCGGTGCAAATTTTTGAAAAGTAGCCGTTAGGCGGTTAACCTCCGGTTTTATAAACGGTTTAACCGCCGGTTATCCGGTTGGCGGTTATCCGGTTATAACCGGCGGTTTACCGGTTTTGAGAAAGGCCTAACCGAAACCGGACCGTGAATTACGGTTGACGGGTGAGCCGGTTGCCGGTAACCGGTTTCCCGGTTTTGACCCGGTTTTGACCGGTTATCAACCGGCGGTTAGCCGGTTGCCGGTTTTTTTTTGGTCACGTCTGGGTTTACCCACATATATGCAGAAGGTTAGAATTTGGTGAGTAGGTGGAAAATCCCACTTAATAGGTCAAAAAATGAATATGAGTCACTAAGTAAACTAAAATTACTACACCTCCTGCTTAACCATGTGAAGACTAATATTGCTGGCCAAGTTTCATGATAACACCAAAGGGGCCCCTCCACTAGACAAATAAATCAACTTCCTAATACATAATTCGTCCCATATATTTTTTTATTTATTTCAATCCGTCCCAAAACGTCGTGTTTAATTTCGGGATATCACCTCTACGAACATTTTGCAACCAAATACTTTTATTTAATATTTTAATAGATCAAGTAAGTCTTTTAAAATAATCAAACTAACACAAATTAACTTATAAAATAATATTCAGTGTAAATTTTATATAAAATTGGGACGGGTCATCACCCACAAGTGCTCAACTTATGACTAAAAATAGTGCCCGGGTTTGGGGTCGTTACATGCTCGGCCGAGTCCTTTAATCTGCGTGGCCATGCAGACCAAAATCTGCCAAATTCCAATTTAGTCCTTTAAGGATTCGTTCTGATCGTGTGTGACCCTCTAGGATTACACTATGTTGGCAATGGGTTCAAACATGATCCCATAGGATATGATTAGGTTCTAGCAAGCCGTCATACCTACCCAAATAGTATAACTAGATACAAGTTCGCATTCCATTTAGAACATGTCACAATCTTTTTGTCCACGATGTCATTGAACACAAGTCATGGTCAAACAGTCAACTTGTTTTTGTTCAATACTTTCTCGATTCGGAATATGTTGATAATCCAAATGACATTGATCCAATCAATTCATTTGAGTCCGGCCGAACATTTTCATCAACATCATTCCTACGAGAGGCTCAAGCTTAACATCTCTCTGAAGAGGGACAAATCCATCATAGCTTATTATTCTTCCTACATGAATCCGATTATGCAAATCATACCCTTTATAACTACCCGGTTAAAGGTAGCGTTTGAATATGTCAAACATAATGTTCATCAAGTGGAAGACTATAATAACTACATGTCTAAGGATTCAAATTACATAACTAATATGAGATATATAAATATATGACATTGACCATGATATAGATCTCATAAAGCAGGTCATGTCCAGTACTTAACAAGTATCCATAAATCTAACATGATCATCCCATGATCATTTAGCCTTTATACTAATACCAAATAAGTACTAGGGACGGAGATTATTATAAGTAAACATGAACAACAATAATAATCAAAAACTTCTCTTTATTAATATGAAATAAATGATAACAATTACAGCGTTTATTAAACGTGCCTAAGGCACCAACACCAACAATTATGACTATGAGATACGGCAAATGGATGTCAAAACAACGTTCCTTAACGGGAACTTACTTGAAGATGTGTATATGACACAACCCGAAGGCTTTGTAAATCCAGAAAATTCTAATAAGGTATGCAAGTTGCAAAAATCCATCTATGGGTTGAAGCAAGCCTCAAGGAGTTGGAATCTTTGATTTGATGAATCAGTCAAGAGTTTGGCTTCATCAAGAATGAATATGAACCTTGTGTATACAAGAAAATTAGTGGGAGCGTAGTACTATTTCTAGTGCTATATGTCGATGACATATTGATCATTGGAAACGATGTTTTTGCACTTCAGTCTGTAAAGACTTGGTTAGGAAAATGTTTTTCAATGAAAGATATGGGTGAAGCCGCTTACATCCTTAGAATTAAGATCTATCGTGATAGATCTAAAAGACTGATTGGTTTAAGTCAAAGTACATACATTGACAAGGTTCTTAAAAGATTCTGTATAGAGAACTCTAAGAGAGGTAACCTGCCAGTGTTACATGGTAAAAGTCTTAGCAAAACTCAGTGTCCTAAGACAACTGATGAGCGGGAGCGCATGAATGGTATCCTATATGCTTCGGCAATTGAATCCATTATGTATGCCATGATATGTACTAGACCGGGTGTCTCTTATGCTTTGAGCATGACGAGCAGATACCAGTCAGATCCTGGTGAGAGTCACTGGATAGAAGTCAAGACGATTCTTAAGTACTTGAGAAGGACAAAAGACCCGTTCTTGATTTATGGAGGTTTGGAAGATGATTTTGTCTTAAAGGGTTACACAGATGCAAGCTTCCAAACTGACAAGGATGACTATAGATCGCAATCTGGTTTCGTGTTTATGCTAAATTATGGTGCTGTAAGTTGGAAAAGTTCTAAGCAGAGTACAGTAGTTGATTCTACAACGGAAGCTGAGTATTTGTCTGCATCGGATGCTGCTAAAGAGGCTGTTTGGATCAAGAAATTCATAACTGAATTAGAGGTGGTTCCTATCATTGCTAATCCAATAGACCTTTATTGCGATAATAATGGTGCTATAGCTCAATCAAAGGAACCAAGAGCACATCAAAGATCCAAACACATACTTAGGCGCTTTCATCTCATTCGAGAAATCGTAGAGAGGGAAGACGTGAAAATATGCAGAGTACCGACGGATGATAACATAGTTGATCCGCTAACAAATGGACTTCCTCAAGTTAAACATGATGGTCATGTTAGGTCCATGGGTATTAGATACATTAGTGATTGGGCCTAGTGCAAGTGAGAGATTGTTGGTGTGTATGCCATAGGCATGTTATTGGCACGTTGTTTGAAAATGTTTGTTATCACTTTTTCATTTATATAAAGAGATGTTTTTTGTTATTATTTATTGTTACATGTTTTGTTATAATAATCTCCGTCCCTAGTACTTATGAAGGACTAGTATAAGTTTAATTCGATGATCATATGATGAGCATGTGTATGGGATACAAGTTAAACTTATGGGTGTGTGTTGGTGAACACATACTGGACATGATCCAACTATGAGGTTTATGTTATGGTCATGATGTCACAATTAAACCTCTAAATAGTTATATCATTGAATCCTTAGACCTGAGATTATTACGATCTTCCACATAGTGGAGATCATGTTTGACATATTCAAACGTTACTCTTAACCAAGTAATTATAAAGGATATGATTGGCATGATCGAAGCTATGTAGGGAAGTGTAATAAGTTGAGATGTAATTTATCCCTCTTTGGAGAGATGTCAAGATTGGGCCCCTTGATGAATAGTGTTGATGAAATGCATGGCCGTGCTCAAATGAATTGATATGATCAATATCATTTGTATTAATCAATATATTCGGAATCGAGAAAATATTGGGCATTGTAAATTGACCATTGACCATGACTTACGCTCGATGACATCGTGGACAAAAGGATTGTGATATGTTCTATAAAAGGATTCACGAACTTTGATAAAGTTATATTAATTGGGTAGTCATGATGGCTTGCTAGAGTCCGCTCATGATTTATGAGAACAAATGTATTTGGACTATTTGCCAACTTAATATAATCCTATTGGGTCACACACAAAGAACGGATTGGAAAAGACTTGAAAAATTAAACATGAGAAGACTTGGCCAAGCGGCCACTATTACCTTTTGGAAATGTTGGCCATGCGGCCACTTTCGCCCCGGAACTGATTTTTCTAGGTTTTCTTTTCTTGCACGAAAAGTTGTCCAAAAACCTACCAAAATTAAGTCACTACTCACTATATAAAAGGGGCATCCCGGTTTGTGAACCTATGACCTTGATTTTAGAAATCAAAACCCTTTGTTTGAGAAACTATAACATATAGTGAGATAGGGTTATTAGTTTTATGATTTGGAATCATCAAAACTCAATAATCTTGTGAGGCAAAATAATTCCAAGGTAGAAATTGTTTCTTCAAGGTTTCAAGTCAAGATCTAGCAATCTATCAAGAAGCTTTCTTGAGTCCGTTCGAAGTGTGGATACCGGTGGAGGGCATTGATCTCAATTCCTTCAAAGTTCGTGTTCCTGTGATCGTAGTGCGAAGAACGCAAGCAAGAAGATTCAAAGTTCCAAGCTTGAATATTCGACCATTCGAATAAGAATTTAAAAGCATTATCACGATTAGTATTATAAATTCATACTCAAATTAATTTAATCATCTTGAATGGATCTAGGCTTTTGGGTTTATTCCGCTGCGCATGATTGTGCAAAACCCAACAGTTAACTTATATTATAACTATTATAGTTAAGTAATAATAATATTAGTAATTAACTTATATAGTAACTATTATGATTATATAATATTGTCAAAAGTAATAATTCACATACATAGTAATTATTATAATTACTTAATACTATTGATAGTATTAGTTAATCATAAATCATAATAGTTGTATATATTTAACTATAATAGGTAATTATATTAATTAACTATAAATATTTAAATATAATTATTAACTATAATAGTTGATAATTAATAAGTAGATATAATAGTTAACTATAATATTTAACTATTAATAGCTAAATACAAATGTTAACTATAATAGTTAACTAATATAGTAACTATAATAGTTAACTATTATAGTATCTATTACTATTATAAGTAGTAGTTAACTAATAGTTAACTATTGACAGTAACTATTACTATTATAAGTAATAGTTAACTATAATAGTTACCCTATATTGTAACTAATATTATTAGCTAATAGGAAAAAAATGAAAAGTCAATTATTAATTAGTAAGGTGATGAGAGGCCGTTTGTCGCAGCTGATGGATGATGACTTATGGCTGATGGCTGATGACTTTTGGCTGAATGACTTATGGCTTATTGTCATAATACTGTTTGTTTTGGCTGATATGAAAATGCTTATAAGCTGTCTTAAGCTAATTGTGACTGTTTGTTGAAAAAGCTAAAAAATGTCTGAATATAATACAAATACCAAAATACCACTCATATATAAATAAACACATAATAATTATAATATAATATAATTGTATAACTATTATTATCTAATTATAATTATTTAATTGTTATAATTATTAATGATTATATATTCATAATAATAATAATTATATAAAAATTAATATTATATATAATTTTATTAAGTATATATTAATAATGATAAAATAATATTAATAATAGTAATATATTTTTAATAATATGATGATTATATAATATTAATAATATAATTATAGTAATAATAATACTAATAATAATATAATATAATAATAATTTTTAATAATTTTTATTATTATTAATTTTATAATGATAATAATAACACAATTGTAATAATAATATTTTTATGATTATATAATGATAATAATATAATTATAAAATAATTAAATTATTATTATTATTATTATTATTATTATTATTATTATTATTATGTAACTAACTTATATAAATCATACATAGAAAAGGAAGAGTATTATTGACTTACCAAACGTGATGAAACTTCCATATTTTCAATAAGCCAAGAAAAGCATCATTTTTCTAGCTTTTTAGCTTTCACTTATTTATGCTTTGAGGGAGTTGTACTTGACTTATTGGCTTTTAGTTTATAAGTGAAAACAAACACTACTAAAATAGCTTATTTTAAGTCAATAGCCATAAGCCAACCCAAATAAGTGAAAACAAACAGGCACGAGGTGGCTTCACCAAAAGCTAGATTTAGCCAACACATGTCCACGTGGCGACTCCGTAGTTCTCCGCGTCGACTTTTAATATGTATAGATTTTTATTTTTCCCCTTCCCCCTTCTTTTTAAATCTACAACATGTGAGCCTTCAAAAAGTTCCTTTGTATTATTTCAATTTACAAGTCATTTTAGAATTTTCAAAAAGAAAGACTTGAGGCAAAAGCGAGTCAACAAAAAGAAAAAGAAAAAGAAAAATCATTATGGACATTGGACCATAGTTATAAATACCGGTCCGTACCGGCCGGTACGTCCCGTACTAGTCAAAAACCGGTACGCAACAAGGTAAATTCCGTCCCAGTTTTCGTACCGCTCGGAACCGGTCCGTACCGGTCAAACCGGTCTGAACCGCCCTGAACCGGCCGAGATGTATGAACCGGCGGTACGCAAAAAAAAAATATTTTTTCAGATTATCAGGTTTAATTGTGAAAATCTAAGAAAAAAAAAACATTTTTTCAGATTATCATAAAAATATATCAAAGGGGGTGGTATTACCAGGCTTAATTGTGAAAACTATGAAAAAAAAGCATTTTTTCAGATTATCATAAAAATTGCTGAAAAGTGCGCTAAATCCGGTACGGTACACCGGTATGTTCCGGTACCGGTACGTCCCGTCCCAATGACAAAACCGGTACGCTTGCCGGGACGGTATTTATAACTATGCATTGGACAACAACAAAAAAAAAAAAAAAAAAAAAAAAAAAACTATGGAAAGATGGAATGAAATGGACTACCTGGACAAGAGGAGACTGCTTCAGTATCCTACTAAATGATATCAATATCAACTAGCTGTCCTTTATGAAAAGAAATTCATATTATAAGAAGTGAGAAATCAAAATTGGGGACCCTTTTGTCTTTTGTGTATATATAAACCCAAGGAAATCTTTAGTCACACTGATTTATAAGGCTGAAAGTGAAGAACACTAGACATATACATGTGGCCAAATGTGGGTAGGGCTCATTTCTATTTGTATTTTAATTTTGACTTGTGGAAAAAATGGGCTAAAGATAAAGGGACCATTGGTTTTTTTTTTTTTTTTTTTTTTTTTTGAAGGAATAAAGGGACCATTGTTGGTTCAACTACCTCCACCACCATTTAACTTTTACACCACTCTCAAACATTAACCACTAGGTTTTGGCCAATAATTGTTGGCTTAAGTGAAAAGTGAAAGTGTTTTGGTCATAACTAATAGGCTTTGGGTTTTGATAAAAAAAATATATATATATAAAAAAAAATACTCCTTCCGTCCCAGCTCACTTGACATTTTTTTCATCCCAATTCAATTGACTCTTCCCAAAATATCTAACTTCTTATAATTTTATGTTTACCGCATCACTCATTCTCTCTCTTCATTTTCACCACTCAATTTATTCAATCAACACTACTATTTACCTTACTCATTATCTCTCTTCATTTTCTACCACACATTTTCCTTAATTTATTTATTTTTCCTTGGTTATTATGTCAACCTCTTGAGTGTCAAATGAGGTGAGACGGAAATATGGAGTTTGAGAGTTGTGAAACGAATGACCGACCGATACAAAATAGACAATATGTAAATTCAATTGAAGGGTTAAGCTAATGAATGTATTAATTTATTATAAGAGTACATAAAAGTAAATTTAATAATAATTGAATTCTTGATTTGAGTAGGTCTTATGAAAAACGTGTTTTTACTTTAAAGATAGGAAAACGTGTTTTTTTCTATAGGGTCGGCAATGTATGTCGGTAAGAGTAGGCATCGGCAAGGTTCACCTTGCTGCTAGTTGTGAGATCGGTAAGCTTGCAAAATACTTATCAAAACTGCCTGTGTTTATGTTAATAAGTGCCAGTGTTTGTGTTAATATGTACCAGTAAGTACACTGACATTTTTTACATTGATACTGACACTTATTAAAAGTGCCGGTGGTAGTGTTAATAATTGCCAGCCATTACACTTGCAGTTTTTAACATTGATACTGGCACTTATTAAAAACTGTCAGTGGTAGTGTTAATAAGTGTCAGTGTACATGTGCTGGCACTTTTTTATACTACCGCTGGCACTTACGATCAGCGCTAAACAACTTCCCGTTAATTACAAAAATACCACCACGCCAACTTAAAAACACGTTTTACACGAAGTTTAGCGTAAAACACATTTTTTTTAGTAGATTTTCTCCTTGACTTTTCATATAAAAGCTGAAAAGCAATATCAGGTATTCGCTTGAGCTAAATCACTTTAACCATAAGTAACATTAGTTTACTATCCACCCGAACAACTTACGGTCCGTAAGTTACGGAAGAGATTAATTTTGTCCAAAGCCCCAATATACACTTAGGAAACGATTGATGCATATCACCATGACAAACTACTTTGTTCGTTCTCTAGAAAAAAAAAAAAAAAACTACTTTGTTCGTAGGTTTTCTTTTTTTTTTTTTTTTTTTTTTTGAAGGAACTACTTTGTTCGCCGTTGACCAATATTTCATATACGTACAAATATTTTGCCTCCTGTTGTCTATAATTCATTTGTGCCATTACAAGATATGGATCATAATTTATTTATTTTAATAAAATATTTTGTGGGTGAGAAGATCACCAGTCCCTTTTTTTTTTTTTTTAATATATATATATGGAATCAAACAAACATTTGATTAATTGCAAATGCACGATAATAAGAGTAGGCTCTTCACAAATTTCGGAGGCTCAACCCAAGTACCAATGTGCAATTTTACATCTCGAAATGAAATGTTAGTCATTACATTGACATTTTGAAATCCATACAAAATTCGTCTATTAGAACAATTCAAAATCTTTGATCTTGTACATCTCTTAACAACATCATGGGACGCACGAATGTCATTCCAAGTGTAGCTTGGACACTGCCATAAATTGGCATTCACAAAATCCCTTATTGGATAATATTTAGCGTTGAAGACATGAAAAACTAAGACCTTCGAGTTAACAATAAGTCGCCAACTAAGATTCCCAAGCATTGCTTGATTGAACAAATGAATATCACGAAAAAACAAAGTACAAAATATCAAGGCTCTCAACAAGGAGAGAAAACGAAGGCTCTCGACAAAGAGAGAATGACTAAGACTCTCAACGAGGAGAGAAAGACGAAGGCTCTCAACAAGGAGAGAAGACATTTCAAACAAAGATGAACTCAATTTTGCAAAAAACAATCTGATTTGATTTAATTCAATTGGATTGAAGATTAAAAATTCAAAGAACGATTCGTAGGATAGATACTTGTTGGGTTAATGCCTTTGAATTTGGGATGCCGAGTTAAATGATTAAACAACAGAGAGATTTCGTAATTCCGGGACAGAGCGCAGAAGGAAGGTTTCCAAGTCAGTTTTGGATTAGGTTTCCAAGTCAGTTTTGGACTAGGTTTCCAAGTTCCTAAGAGATTTTGAGATAAAATTTACTAGTATAAATAGAGGCCAGTAGTTTAGATTAAAATCACACCTCAGATTGTCATAGACAAATTATTAGAGTGCTCAGAGCAAGGTCTGTAATTCTACAGTTACACAGTTAGGAATTATTGTGATCAATAATTCGTGTAGCAGTAATAGTGAGATCTTGTAATTGTTTCTCCAGATTGATAATAATATTCTCTCCCTTTCCCGTGGACGTAGCCAAGTTGGTGAACCACGTAAATTGGTGTTCTTGTGATCGCTCGCTTTTCTTATCAAGTCTTGTTATTGCTCTAACAAGTGGTATCAGAGCCTGGTTGAAAAGGAGAATTAGCATCGACGGAGAAGATCGAAGAAAAACAAGGTAGCAGTTTCTGGTCCGTTTTTATCCAGCGCAGCGGTGAAGAAAAAGGCGTAGCGCATTCGTTCACCGTTGGATCGTGCTGATTTTCGGTGAGTAGCTTCGGGACTCATAGATCTTCGATCTGAACGGTGGAGATTGGATTTTGATGTCCGTAGAATCCGAAATTGTATCCGGACAGAAGCTGCTGGTGTTTTGTCTTCGATTGTATGCGTTTGGAGTTTCTTGTTGCGATTTCTCTTAGTGGCACCAGAGCTTTGGTTCGTGGTTAGAGATTCAGGGATTCCGCTGCAGAGAACAAGAAGATGGGTCAAGGAGCAGATTCGATCGACAAGTTCAATGGGAAGAATAGTTTTTCTCTCTGGCAGATCAAGATGAAGGCTTTGTTGGTAGACAAATATTTATGGGAACCGTTGGAGATTGCAATCAGGGATCGTAAGGATCCCAAGGGTAAGGCAGTCACCACAGAAGGTACAGCAGAACAGTCAGAGAATGACAAGATAGCAGCAGCGAAGGAGGTGGCGGCATTGGAGAAGTTAGATCAGAAGGCTCACGCCAAGATCATCAGACAGTTGGATGATGAGATCCTAACCAATGTTGCAGGAACAGACTCCGGAAGCGATCTTTGGTTAAAGTTGGAAGATATGTACATGACACGTTCATTGACCAACAAGTTATACCTGAAGAAGAAGCTATATGATTGTCGTATGACTGAAGGTACGCCCATAAATGATCATCTTGACAGATTTACTTCTGCATTACTTGAACTGCGTAATATAGGAGTAGTTGTTGATGACGAGGATGCAGCCTTGCAGCTTTTAGTATCTTTACCTATGTCTTATGAACATTATGTCGATTCGTGCATAAACCGTAAAGATGGGATCTCTCTAGAGGAAGTGAAAACTTATCTCAAGACGAGGGAATTGCGCCGAAAGCCGAGTGGGAATGAGGCAGGTACCCAGTCATCAGGTTTGGTTGCTAGTAGTAGCAACAGCAGGGGTTCTAGTGGGAGGAAGAACAATCAAGGTAATTCTTCACACAAGAAGGGTCCAAAACTTGGGGATATCTGTAATTTCTGCAAAGAGAAGGGGCATTGGAAGTTCGACTGTCCCAGAAGGAAGCAAGGCAAGGAACCAGTCACAGCAGAGGCCATGACGGCCAGAGATTGCAGTTCAGATGAGGATTATGCTCTAGTAACATCAGAATCAGCATGCGCATCTAATGCGTGGATTCTTGATTCAGGAGCGTCTTACCATATCAGTCCTAGGAGAGAATGGTTTACCGGTTATAGGCAGATAGTTGGCGGTGATATAAGCATGGCCAACAGTACAATCTGCAGGGTTGTCGGTATTGGTTCGATCAAGGTCAGGACTCATGATGGTAGGGTTGTCACTTTGAACGAGGTTCGACACGTTCCGCTTATGACGAAGAATCTGATTTCTCTTAGTCAGTTAGACAGCAAAGGGTTCAGTTTCAAAGGTAAAGGTGGAGCAGTTAGTGTCTGTAACAGTTCAGAAGTGATGCTGAAAGGCCTTAAGCGGGGCTCCTTGTATTTCCTCCAAGGAAAGACGCTTGCAGAGTCGACTATGGCTGCATCAGAAGAGGTGAACGAGGGAGATATGTCTAAGCTGTGGCACATCAGGCTCGGTCACATGAGCACTCGAGAGATGCATGAGTTGACTAACAGAGATCTTCTTTATGGCCATAAGATCAAGGATCTTAAAGGCGTTCTGGATTACATCCACTCAGAGAGTTGGGGACCTTCACGTCAGGAATTTCTAAGGGGGCACAGATATGTCTTGTCTATGGTTGATGATTACTTGGGGAGGCCTTGGGTGGTTATCATGGAGCACAAGAATGGGGTCCTAAGGAATTTCAAGGACTGGAAGACAGTAGTGGAGAACCAGACAGAGAAGGAGATCAAGAAGCTCCGGACAGATAATGGTTTGGAGTTCGGCAGTACTGAGTTCGATTCGTTTTGCAGAGAGGTGGAGGTTTCTAGACATCTCACCAGCAGAGGCACGCCACAGCAGAATGGTGTAGCAGAACGAATGAATCATACATGGCTTGTGGGAGCGTTGTGCATGCTCTCCAATGCAGAGTTGTCTAAACGTTTCTGGGCAGAAGCGCTTAGTACAACATGTTACTTGATTAATCATGGACTTCATACCGGTATTGGCCTCAAAGTTCCCTATGAGGTATGGACTGGTAAATCCATGATTGTTTCAAGTGTTGGCGGTGTTGATAAACAGGTGGAGCAACAAGATACTGAAGAGTTAGTTGTACCACAGTCAGATGTTGAAAAAACAGGTGGAGCAACAAGATACTGAAGAGTTAGTTGTCCCACAGTCATATGTTAATCAGGATCCACCAACAGAGACAAAGACTGAAGCACCAGAAAGTTCAAGTTCAGTTTCTAAAGAACATGGGTTAGCACAAGGAGGTTCTAGAAGAGCTAATTTCAGGAATGGATTTGAAGACTTGGTGTCTTATGCACTGCAGGTTGCTGAGGTAGTAGAGCCCGTTCTTGCGGAACCTTCTATTTTTAATAAAGCAGATACATGTTCAGAGTCATCTCAGTGGTATGCGGCTATGGGTGATGAGATGGAGTCTCTTCACAGGAATCAGACTTGGAAGTTGACTACAAGGCCAGAAGGCAGGAAGATTGTGACTTGCAAGTGGATCTTCAAGAAAAGGGAAAGGATGTCACCGGCAGAAGGGTTCAAGTATAAAGCTCAAGTTGTTGCAAGGGGTTTCACACAGAAAGAAGAGGTGGACTACAATGGGATCTTCTCAACAGTGGTCAGACACACTTCGATCAGAGTGTTGCTAGCAACAGAAGGAGGGATATACATGACAGAGTCGGAAGGATTCCAAGTTCCTGGTAAGGAAGATCAAGTTTGTAGATTGAAGCAATCGCCTAGGCAGTGGTACAAGAGATTTGACAGCTATATGATAGCAGCAGTCAAGAAGTCAGAGATTCAGAAGTCGAAAGGCTTATTGGTCGCAGAGATGAAGGGTTTGGGTAACGCGAAGAAAATTCTGGGTATGGAGATCTATAGAGACAGAGCCAAACGGAAACTGTTCTTATCCCAGAAAAGATACATCAAGAAAGTTTCAGAAAGGTTTGGTGGGTCGACAGTTAAGGCTATAGATACTCCGAGTGCAGTGAATGCACATACAGTCGCGTTTGGGCCCAAATTGGTTGAGGAGAAAGAGTATATGGCTCCAGTATCCTTTGCTAGTGCAGTTGGTAGTTTGATGTATACTACAGTGCTCACTAGTGACGTCAGACTCATCTGTGGAGATGGGACAGAATGTACAGTCAAGGGTTTCTCAGATTTGGGTGATGCTGACTCAAGAAGATCGAAGACCGGATATGTGTTCATGCTTGGTGGGTCAGTTGTCAGTTGGAAGGCTAGATTGCAGACGACAGTGACATTGTCTACAACAGAGGCAGAATACGTGGCATTGACAGAGTCCGCTAAGGAAGGAATATGGTTGAAGGGATTGATCAGAAATCTTGGGGTTCATCATGAGAGAACCAAACACATTGATGTCAGATATCATTTCCTAAGGGATGAGAAACGGGTAAAGGTGAAGGTAGGGACGACGAACAACCCTGCAGACATGTTCACAAAACTCGTGACGGGAAGCAAGTTCCAACATTGTTTGGACTTGCAGATTGTTCGCAGCTATTAGATAGCAGAAGAGGCGAGGGGGGAGAAAAGGTTTGTTGTCATGGAGATTCAAAGTCAAGGTGGAGATTGTTGGGTTAATGCCTTTGAATTTGGGATGCCGAGTTAAATGATTAAACAACAGAGAGATTTCGTAATTCCGGGACAGAGCGCAGAAGGAAGGTTTCCAAGTCAGTTTTGGATTAGGTTTCCAAGTCAGTTTTGGACTAGGTTTCCAAGTTCCTAAGAGATTTTGAGATAAAATTTACTAGTATAAATAGAGGCCAGTAGTTTAGATTAAAATCACACCTCAGATTGTCATAGACAAATTATTAGAGTGCTCAGAGCAAGGTCTGTAATTCTACAGTTACACAGTTAGGAATTATTGTGATCAATAATTCGTGTAGCAGTAATAGTGAGATCTTGTAATTGTTTCTCCAGATTGATAATAATATTCTCTCCCTTTCCCGTGGACGTAGCCAAGTTGGTGAACCACGTAAATTGGTGTTCTTGTGATCGCTCGCTTTTCTTATCAAGTCTTGTTATTGCTCTAACAATACTTTCTCTTCATTAATAATTGATGAGATTTTTTTGAGAAAAAATAATCAAATCCTAAATTATTTAAATCAAAATACAAACCAAACAAACAAGCAAATAAATCTGAAAATTAATTCACAAATCTTACCTTTATTAATTATCAAATTAACTATTAATAAATGTAAGATTTGAAAATTGAGAAATCAAATAATGCTTAGTTTGAATAACATCAATTTTGTGGGGAATAATTTGACTCCTTTTCTGTGTTCCAAGCATTTGTGGCTCCTACTCTCCACCCAGCTCACCTCCATGATGGTACTACGACCGACGACTAATCGTCAGATTTTTGGTCTTTACAGACAGAGAAGAAAGGAGAGGAAAAGTATAGCCACGTTTGGTATTTAATGAGTAGTACAAAAAAGAAATATTTAAAATAGATAGAGAAAGCTATTGCCCTGTCCACCATATATTGGATAATAAGTGATGTGCTTAAGAGTGCGTTTTTTTCCTTTTTTTTTTTCTTTTTAATAAAAATAAGGAAAAAGTGCACAAAAATCACTCAACTTCACACGTTTTGTGGATTAGATCACCAAACTAATTTTCGTTGCAAGCAACACATCCAACTACTTTATTTTTGCATCTATAGTCACTATCACTAACCCCGTCAGTTTTTTTTTCGTTAAATCGTCATGTGCAACGCATGTGACAAAATTTAACAGGGTACTTTAGGTAATCTGACTTAAAGAGTTAGGAAAAAAAACCTCGTCTTCCTCATCCCTAAAATGTCACCCCACCAAACATGTTTCATCATCCCTAAAATGTCACCCCACCACCTCCCTATTCTTTTGCCCCTCCGTCACCCCTTTATCTACCTCAAAAAAAAACCCCCGTCTTCCTCAACAATTTTCAACGAACAATGGAGTCATCGGCGCCAATGTTCTTCTTCCTATCCGACCACCGACCAGCATCCCCCATCACCCCTAGTTCTTCAGCGATCTACAGTTTGCCCCTTCTCTATCTTCTCTTCCTCTGCATCGCCCTCTTGGTCTCCATTCCCTTCCGATCTGATTTTGATTTTGAACTCAAAATCTGATTTTGATTATTTTGAATTCTAAATTAGATTTTGTTTTTGATTTCGAAATCTGAGGATTTTGTCCTCTATTTTTTTTTCTTTTTTCTTTAATTTGTACCAAGTTTGAATGTAAATATGAGTTTGTTGTTGTCGGGCCAAGCGAAAAGAAGGTTGTCATTATCTTCTTCCACTTGACGATGTTTGAGTTTTTTTGTGATTGTTTGATTTTGAAATATTTTAACATTTTTTGCTATTGTTTTGATATTTGAGATGTTTGAGGAATTCAATTTTGAATTTTATGAGCTCTTGGAGGAAGGTTTGGGTGAGGCCATGGTGGTTGATGACGGTGGTGAGACGGCAGTGAGTGACAGTGAGATGGTGGCGGGTTGGTGGTATAAATTAAGAACTAAATAAAGTAAATTAATTGAAGATGGCCTAATTGAAAAACTTAAATATCAAAAGTTAAAGTAAAAAAAAAAAAGTTTAGAGGCAAATAAGAGTAACAATCAGTAGGTCAAGTACCATTTTGACATAAGTTCAACTTCTGAACATCAATGGAAAGTGAGCTACCTAAAGTATCCCTTTAATTTTTTGTCACATGCGTTGCACATGACGATTTAACAGAAAAAACTGACGAAGTTAGTGATAGTGACTATGGATGCAAAAAATAAATTAGTTGGATGTGTTGCTTGCAACGAAAATTAGTTTGGTGATCTAATCCACAAAACATGTGAAGTTGAGTGATTTTTGGTGCACTTTATAAAGATTTCTTGAACTTTAAAATAAATTGAATTTTCAGAGGTGTGTTAGAGGATTGACACGGTCATGTATTTTATCGTGCACGTTCGTTTGTGCAAAATTGGCTGCACATATAAAAATTGCTAGAGTGCTTTGCACGATCGTGCTTGTTAATAAGCACGGTCGTGTAAATACTGGGTGTACATAAGGAATCTTTGGAATGCTTCGTACAGTGGTGCTCGTTCTCATGCTCAACCATGCCACGGACGGACAACCAAAATATTTCGCCGATCTAAGCGAATATTTTGGAATATATTATATTTCTTCTTTCCATTGTTTGTGTGTATCTCTCTTCCTATGTTAATAGAGATTGTATAGATTGTATTAAAATAGAACTAAGATAAGTTAGTATATAATGATGAGAAACACGTTTCTACATCTTCTTGATTTCTAATTTGGTATCAGAATTGGTCCAAATTAATGATGAATTTGCGTACACATGTTGAGTTTGAATCAATGGTCATGCAGGTGTGTTAATGGTTTACATATAGAGCCGATGGTCAGGCCGGCCTTCACGTGAAGGGCGCAAATTGAAGTCCCATTTTATCCCACGTAAACATAGAAAATATAAATGATCCAGTCTATAGATTATAGATCTTACCCCTTAATAAAGCCTTTTGAGAGGATGATGACCTAAATATGAAGAAAAAATGAGTTTTAAGAAAATTGTATTATGAGTAAAGTAAGTGCATCAATACTAATTTGTTAGACAATGTATCGGGAGGGTAATTTGGGTTGAAAAGTGACGGCCTCGGAATGCTTTGAAATTTGGTCACGACTTACCTAACTTGGTCATGATACCGAGTCACTGCCTCGCAATGACTATATCGAAGCAATTATCCCATGTTGAGAATTACTAAGCTATGCTTTCAATATATAAACATCAAGAGCCACTTCTTTCATTGTCAATTGATTTTGAGATGAAACTCTAAAGTTTATCATGATATTAGATCGATTACCCTTTACACGTGCATGCCCAAAGTTTGGCCCACGAAAATTTATATCGGGCATGTTAAAGCAAATATCTCTTGGATTTGAAATGAAACCACATACCATATCGGACTAAACGTGATTCTAGCTATTCAGAATTGTTTGAGAGGAGAAACAAATAGAATTTTTTATTTTATAGTAACCGTTTCTAGATCATGGGGTGACAGTTTCTAGATCATTATAGAATGTATATATATTGTAATCAATAATGGAACATATATATATATATATATATATATATAGGTAGGTAGGTAGGTAGGTAGGTAGGTAGGTGTTCAAATGAGAACCACAATTGCGTGAGAACTGTGAGAACCAAGCATAACCATTAGATTAGAATCAAAATCAAGGGTCCAGATTATAGATACATTGGATACACTTGGATACAATACATAAATTTTGATATTGCACTTGGATACAGTAGCTAAACAAGTACTGTATCCAAGTGTTGCACTTGGATACAATAGGTTAAAAACTAATGTATCCAATTGTATTTTTGAAAATTAGCTACTGTATCCAAGTGTATCCAATTTATCTATAATCTGGATCCTTGATTTTGTATTTAATCAAACGGTTATGATTGGTTCTCACGTTTCTCATTTAAAATGGTTTTCACAGGAGCGCGACCCTGAATGTAAGTTTTCTTACAAATTGAAATTACATTTGAAATGCTCTTCCAAGTTCCGTCATTCTCGGCTATACTTGACTCCAATTGATTTTAAGTTATCTCTCATACAATTAGTTTATTACCGGTCTGGTCGAATCTAACGCTCAACTTCAGGTCTTTCCATACTTCCTACCAAATTCTAATTTTTAAAAGCTGACATTTTTAACGCACAAACTAGTTTTTCTTTCAAAAAAAAAAAAAAACGCACAAACTAGTTTATGCTTATAAAGACACTCAACAATTTATAACATTAATGTTGTCATTTATTCGGTATCTTATTTATGTAAAGCACCTTGCTTTCGAAATAAAAATAAAAATGTAAAGCACCTCCAAACTCTCTCTCTCTCTCTCTTTTGTTCAAAACAAGAACTCTTTTTTTTTTTTGTTATATATGGAAAACAAATTATTCATAAAAACATCTTCTTTTTTTGTTTTTTTACTATTCAAATTTGTTCACAGTATTAATTTAAAAAAAAATTAAGTAACTATTTTTTTGAACTTATAATTAAGTTAGCTATTAAATAATGAATGTATTGGTTTACCTTCGTAAAAGCAATATGGGGCATGATTGATATAAATGTCCGCAAATATTATGAGTACCATGTTACTTTCATGTTACTTTAATCATTGCGAAAAAGAGACATTATCTTATCGTTGGTCTTAGTTTCACACGTGAAAATTTGGACCCTTACTCACTCATGACAAATAAAGAAATAATAAAGTTACAAAAAATGGCTATAAAATGTGGTTTATAAAATGAGGTGTCATAATTGTATTGGTGTTTTTAATTAAAGTGTGTCGGGTCCACTATCGATGTAGCAAATAAAATATCGTCACCACATCTTGTATCCTTCATTTTGTAAGCCTAGCATTGTTCGGACAAATAATAGTAATAAGAAATTAAAAGTGGAATGCTTAAGAATAAACCAAAGGCATTTGAGCCTTTACGGAGACGCCGTGTTGATTTGTTTGCTTCCTTGCTTGTTGCTACTCCTGTGCGGTGCTAATTTGTGCAATGCAGCAATTACTCATTATTAATTAATGGAGTAAAAACACTTAATCAAAGCTCCGAATCCCATTGGCACGAGTCAACAAAAACTTGTCTTTGGTATCACGCTTATTTAATCAGCTGTCTGTCAATAAATATTACTCCTAGTATTCAAAGTTGAGATCTCCTGTACCATTTTGTGTGTCATTCTCTGTACCACTTATAATCTAACCGTTTACATGCTTGAATAATATCAAAATAATATTAATTTTGATAACTATAAGAAGTTGATCACTTATGGTACAGAGAGTGGTACACAGAGTAATACAAAAGATTTGGACTTTAGCATTCATTAGTAGTAGAAAAATTAAAATTACTGAAAATGTCTAGATAATAGCAAAATAATCAATATTGTAACATGTACTTGAATTTCTTAAATTACAAATAGAGTTGGTCTCTTGTAAAACGCGTTTTTCCTAAAGGTTAGGAAAAACGTGTTTTTCAAAATCATCTGGCAGTCCTCAATACACTAACTTGACATTCGTAACACAGCAACTGGACAACCTAAACATTGTCACTGGCTATCTATTAAAACTTCTGTTCCTCTAAAAAAAATCAGAAAAAAACTTCTGACTATCACTTTCAAAGGTTCTGGCTATCACCTTCAAAGGTTTTGGCTATCAATCTCATATCCAGAAGACTTTATATTAATATCCAAAAGGCTTTATATTAAAGGTTCTGGCTATCAATCTCATATCCAGAAGGCTTTATATTGATATCCGGAACCCTTCTGGCTATCACTTTCAAATGTTCTGGCAATCAATATCATATCCAAAAAGTTTTATAATTATATCCAGAACCGTTGAGAAGTTCTGATTATTTACAAAAATGCCACTGCATTTTTTTAAAACATGTTTTTCCTAAGCGTTTGGAAAAACGCGTTTTTCTCAAAATTTTGTGTTACAAATATATTAAGACGGAAGAAGTAGTAACTCAAACTTTTAAAAGGGCAAATTACAATTTAGGGCCTAATGTTTACGAGGCGGTTGCAGTTTTGGGCCTGACGTGCAAAATTTAGCGAAATAGGGCCTGGCTTGACACTTTGTTAGCAAAACATGGGTTTTTAACGGTTTTCGTTAGAAAAGTCAGTTAAGTCACATGTGATTGACGAAATGGATCGATATGAAATGAGAATTAGTTCTTAAGGGGTTAAATATAAATACTTAAACTTAAAGTCACAAAATACGAATTTTCAAGTTTTAAATTAAAATTAAAAAAAATAACTAATATATTAAAATTTTTATTTTAATTATTTTTAAATATAAATAAATAAATTATTTTTGACAACATATTTTTGACATTTTTTTCCCAAATCTAAATAAAAATATTTATATAAAATTTGAAAATAAAACAAACAAATTATGAATTTTCTTTGATTTTTTTTTCCAGATTTAGATCTTCGCTTCCAACCTCCATTTTCGTCATCTCTCTCGTCTCAAAACACCATTGACCACCATCTCCATCAATTTAGATGGACAAAACTTATCAATTTCTCTGAAAAAAATATTCTTGAAGGGAAATGATTATTTATTTAAAAAAATTAAATCAAAAATTTAATATATTAGATTTTTTATTTAAATATTTTAATTTAAAATTTGAAAACTTATATTTTGCGACTTTAAATTTAAGTATTTATATTTTACCCCTTAAGCACTAATTCTCATTTCAAATTGACCCATTTCGTCAATCACGTGCAAATCACATGTGACTTAACTAACTTTTCTAACGAAAACCGTTAAAAAGTCCCATTCTCAACGAAAATGTCAAGTCAGGCCCTAAATCGCCAAATTTTAGACGTCAGGCCCTAAAATGCAACTGCCTCGTAGACATTAGGCCCTAAATTGTAATTTGCCCATTTTAAAATGCTGGAGCGTACAAGTTGAGTGCTGTTTTAGAGAGAAGAATTTGTCTAAAATTTGAATAAATATAAAGTCACAAAAAAGTGTCACAAAATTGGCCTTACAAAATGATGTGTTATGATTTTATTGGTGTTTTTAATTAGAATGTGTCTTGATGCAATACGAATATTTGATTATATCAAATATTATAATTATATTGGTATTTTATTATTTGTTAGGATTTAATTAGTATTTTAATTATTTTCGTCATTAATTTTAGTAGGTTGATTTTAGAGGATTCTATGATAGATTTTGAGTCAATTTACTAGTTTTTAAGTCCTATTAGGTTACTATATAGCTTAGGTGTAATTCTAGAAGGTTTAGGATTGTTTTTCAAGTTTTATGGGCACTATAAAATAGGCCTAAAGTTGTATTCCGAAAATTAGACTTTGATTATTAAATTTTGATTGCTTTGCAATTGTTGGGTTTACCCTTATCCCTCTTTCACCTCCTTTATTTCTTTATTCAAGAATTTCGTTGAAATTCTTCTTGGGAATCCTTATTCCTTGCAGTATAATTGGTTTCGATAAATTATTAGTTACAATTCCGCTGCGTCTTTACATCAGTTGGTATCAGAAAATGACGATCCTTGGACGATGGCTAATGATGGAGGAAAGAACGAGGGCACACATACCCTTCTTACTACTATTACACGTCTATTGGAGCAACAAGCCACGCATCAAGCAACACGGCATAATGAGCTTTCTGACGGCGAGTGAGCGAGTAGTAGTTAGCCGTGGTGGTGATGTCAACCCCGTAAACCGAAACGGCGAGCGTGAGGAAGATCTCCGTCGCGTTGATCCGTACGGTAGGGTTAATCGTAATAATCGTGATGAGGGGGTCATGGGAGCACCCCCACGCCCTAAAATTAGGGCAGATATTACATCCTTTAATGGAGGAAAATACGACGTACAAGCCATTCTAGTTTCTTACACCACCAACAATAGATTGGATCATGCTAGATTCATGGTTGAGCATTCTCGATTCATGCAAAACCCCGAATCTATAATTTTGGGGCATTGGGTTACTCAAGAAGATTGGTGGACTAAGAAGTTTCGTGACTTGGAAGCACAAATTATGATTGAAGATTTCAACGAAAATAAGGTTAATGATAAAAAAAAATCCGTGGATGGTGAGATTGCTCCAGAAACTAAATCCAAGGAGTCACTTTTTGAAGTGGTGGTGACGGAAGAAGAAAGTGTAAACGAGTCCTTGGATGTGCATTCCGCGAAGCCACTTTTTGAAGTGGTGGTGACGGCAGATTGTGAGGCTTGGTGTTTGGATGAGAAAGATGCAGGAAGAAGAATGAAGATCCATAGCCCAACACAACTGCACCCGAACCCAACCCTGTACTCCCCGGAACAAGCTTCGATCCGCCCGGACCTTGGGCTAGATCCGCCCGGACCAGCTGCCACGGTCCGACCGCACCCGCTCATAGACCCGCCCGAACCTGGATGGCTCTGGTCGAATCCAGTCAAATGCCCGGGTGAACATCAAACTGTCTTGCCAAAAAATTTGTTAACCATTGCGGGAAGCTTGTCCTATTTCCTACCTTGTGCGGAAGTGGAAGATTTCTTGAGGATCGGAAAGGAACGTCTTTATTCTAAATATCTCTTCAAGTGGAGCGGAAGAGTTCAAGATTCAAGAACGAACTCGAGGACGAGTTCTTTTGAAGCGGTGGTGAATGATGCAATACGAATATTTGATTATATCAAATATTATAATTATATTGGTATTTTATTATTTGTTAGGATTTAATTAGTATTTTAATTAGTATTTTTATTATTTTCGTCATTAATTTTAGTAGGTTAATTTTAGAGGATTCTATGATAGATTTTGAGTCAATTTACTAGTTTTTAATTCCTATTAGGTTACTATATAGGTTATGAGTAATTCTAGAAGGTTTATGATTGTTTTTCAAGTTTTATGGGCACTATAAAATAGGCCTAAAGTTGTATTCCGAAAATTAGACTTTGATTATTAAATTTTGATTGTTTTGCAATTGTTGGGTTTACCCTTATCCCTCTTTCACCTCATTTATTTCTTTATTCAAGAATTTCGTTGAAATTCTTCTTGGGAATCCTTATTCCTTGCAGAATAATTGGTTTCGTGGTTTCGATCAATTATTAGTTACAATTCCGTTGCGTTTTTACATCAACAATCGATGCAACAAATAAAATATCGCCGCCTCATTTTGTATCATTCATTTTGTGAAATCCTTTTGTGCCCCTAGTATTGCCCCTATAATTTTGGCGTTCGATAGGCCCTATAACTGTTGAGCTAATTTTAGACACGCAATACGTACTCTTTGCAATACTCTCTCCGTCCCTTTTTAATCTACAAAATTTGCCATTTTGGTTGTCCCACTTTAATCTACAAAGTCCAAAAAAAAAGAAATGTTTTAATATTTTTAAAATAATGGGACCCACATGCCATACTCACAACAAATATCCACTTACTATTCGCTACCATACTTTCTCACAACACATTAATTTTTCTTAAATAATGTGCCAAACCCAAAATTTGTAAGTTAAAGTGGGACGGAGGGAGTATATTATTCGGTCCAAGTTATTATAAAGTGGTGATTATCGAGCATATTAATGTTAGGGCATTATATTTATTATCAGCGCTCTCTCTAATAGTTATTTTTTAAAAAAAAATAAATTAAGAGTTGGTCTCCTGTAAAACGCGTTTTTTCTAGTGGTTAGGAATAATGTGTTTTTCAAAATCGTCTGCACTTATTAACACACTCATTGGACATTTGTAACACAGAAACTGGTCATCCTAAACATTGTTACTGACTATCTATTAGCACTTCTGCTACTCTAAAAAAAAAAAAAAAAACAGAAAAACCCTTCTAGTTATCACTTTCAAAGGTTCTGGCTATCAATCTCATATCCAGAAGGCTTTATATTGATATCCAGAACCCTTCTGGCTATCACTTTCAAATATTCTGACTATCAATCTCGTATCCAGAAGGCTTTATATTAACATCCAGAACCGTTTGAGAAGTTCTGACTATTTATAAAAATGCCATCACGCGTTTTTTTAAAACACGCCTGACTATCACTTTCACAGTTTCTGGATATCAATCTCATATCCAGAAGGCACTATATCGATATCTAGAACCGTTGAGAACGTTTTTTAAAAACACGTTTTTCTTAAGCGTTTTGTAAAACGCGTTTTACGCAAGACTATGGCATAAATTAATTATTTATCATGGTATCTAATGAGCTCATTGTATTTACCAAAGAAAAGATTTTTATTTACAGAATGTACAAAGTGTAGGTATTGACTCTATATCAAGACACCTCTGTTATAAATTCACATATGCACGTAAAATTGTACTCCCTCTCTCCCTAAATGAGTGTGCATTTTCAAGAAATCTTTTGTCCCAAAATGAGTGTCTTTATTTAGCATAACTTTCTCCTTAAATGTTTTTGTTCGAATTTTTTTTCACCGGTTTCTTTATACGTGCAAAACTAAATGTTTGGAAAAAAGATTACAAGATTATATATGAATATTTGCTACCAAATTATACAACAAATTTGAGATTTTCAGTGTCCCTTAAAATGAAATTTGGACACTCATTTAGAGACAGAGATAGTAATAATATTAGAGCATGATATACACATTGTTGATTTTTATTATGACCGGTTCGAAGACTCGAATAAGAACTTTGTTGTCCCTTTCCATGATTTCATTGTCTTTCAAACATCTAAAAGAATTAGTGCTAAGTTAAAAGCCATTGCAAAAATTATTCCTTTTTATCTATAATCAATGTTTATTCGTTTGTACATTGTATTTATACAATTCTAAGCCTTAAATTCAAGCAATCTACGGCACTTTTTCCACCCAAATTCAACACATATCATGCCTAACATCAAATATTTTCAATTGATTCCCCTAACTTAGGAAATGTAACATGGAAGCTGAGTTTTCCTACCACTTTCACATCCCCGCAAAACATTCCCCTTCATTTTCCTTCTGGAATCATTTCATTCCTTCAAAAGATGTTAGTACATCAAAGAAGAAAAAAAAAAAAAAGGTACTCACTCCGTCTCAATTGAGAGTTTCTTTTGTCATTTTTATTTGTCCCAAAAATATTATCACTTTTCTAAATTTGATATGTTAAAAGCATTAAACACCAATGGCCTTCTGGCCTAGATTAGTGGTATTGGGTGGGTGAGTGAGGGCTTCCTTTGAAGGGGAGGTCCTGGTCACCCAAGATAGTTGTCACCAAGGATAGTGATGTACATGAAACAAAGTTGTTAAAATGTTTGAATTATCCTCTGGTTTTCAAACAGTTCGTCTTCATCTTTTTCTTCTTCCTTGATTAATTAAGCAACAACACAATTGTTTGTAATTTCAGTGAAGTTTGTATCTCATGTTTCTGTTTTTTGATTTTTGGTTGTAATAATAAGTTTCTCCCCTTTGTTGGGAGCCGTTGCTTTCTCCCCGTCGTTGGGAGCCGTTGCTTTCTCCCCACCATTGGGAGCCTATGTTTCTGTGTTTGTTTGTTGTTTTCTTCATTATGAAAAGACAAATGATGAATCTTCACAGCACAAAGGTGATCATTGTTCTTACTACACAAGGATGTTTTGTGGATTTTGAGATGTCTGGTGGACGTGGACTTGTCAACCCGGATTCTCTAGTATTTCAGGTTTTCAGCGCAAAATATTATCTGATGGGGGATTTTTTAAATGCCGGATGGAGGCAGTTTCCAAGTTATACTTGGAGTAGAATCCGAACGTCTCAAAATTTGGATAAAAAATGTATTTGTTGTAGTTTACGAGATGAAACATCTACGTACATTTGGAATGAGCTTTCGATCTTTGTGAAGTGTCATTTCTTTTATTATTGTGAATGAATAAGATTTGTCTTTTGTTCAAAAAAAAAAATTTGAATTATCGATATGAAACAAAAAAAAAATACTACTCAACGTTCCTAAAATTTAATTGAGAAGATATTTCAAAAATAATTATTTTAGAAGCATAAATGAATGGTGAAAAAAAAATTGGTTAAAAAAATCAGAAACAAAGTTTCTTATAAAAAGGGTACTCCTTCCGTTTTAGTTTAAAATATTTAGTTTGTCTTTCCAAGTTTATTAAAATTTCAATGTAAAATGAGTAAAAGTAATAATAAGTTGAGAATATGATTGTTCAAAACACTATTCATATTTTTCTATTTATGAAATAAGCCAAGTTGGTGAACCACGTAAATTCTTGTGTTCGTGTTTGATTATTTCACTACGTCAATGGGCGGAGGGAGAATATATTATTATTCAATGGCAATTACAAAAGACGATCTTCGCTAAATATAGATCTTAGATCTCTATTTGTATCTCTCAAAGATGACCGGCTAAAATAATGCTAGGGGAGGGTAATATTTATAGTCATAAATACCTAAGCCCTTAAAGGAGAAGGAATCTTATTCCTTGTGTACAATGTAATTGTAATCCTATTTCTTATGTACAGAGTAATCATATTCATTAGGAAACGGCTTTCCTAATTCTTGAAAAGTAATCATATTCATTAGGAAACGGCTTTCCTAATTCTTGAACAATTTCTTGTACCAATAAGAACCTAATTGAACCAATAAACATTAATCCATGTACCAAAATGATTTCTTTTTCTTGCCCAATTCAAATCCCAAAAATTACTCGACTTGTCGCTGACATATCCTTAACCAATAGGTATTGATTCAAAGGCATATTCCAACAATCTCCACCTTGACTTTGAATCTCCCCAAACCATAATTTATATCCACGAACCGACCTCAACTCCACCTTGAGTTGAATTCTCTGCTTCCTAATATATCTCTCCACCTCCGCCTCCTCCTTTTGTTTTTGTCAAGACACAATCTTTGTTCACCAAAGAACAACCATGTTTACTTAGTCAAGCAAACCATCTTCTCAACTTGTGCAATGAATTTTTCAAACCACTATAACCTCCACCACAACGTTGACCACCATATCTGAAATACCAAATCCTCGATCACCAAATTCGAATACCATTTTACCCAGACGACGACAATCGATCTTGTATCAAACTTCAAAGTGCTTCAAACTATTTTTGGATCACCAACGAACATGAAGAAACACCCTTGAACGACATGAAAAAAGTCACTTCTCATTCTGGCTACGTATCTCGAACCCGTGATTACTTATTTGGATTTCTTCCCCATAAGCATATGCACAAACGAAAATTTCAGGTGAACTGCATGATTGCGTGATGTCTGCACGAACTGCTACAAAACTCCACTAACATGTGCTCTTACTTATCTTGTTTCTTTGACCTCTCCATAACGCCGATGAGAGCCAAGAAACTAGTATTGATGTCTCAGAAAGCCTTCTAGACCATCAACATAGTGTTTAGCCGAACACGAGACTGTATACCTCTAGAATTTAAGAACCTCTTTTGCCGATTAGACATGTGTATCAACTTTTGGATCCTTGGAAAGTACTACACCTTAAGTCCCCAGATTGTACCTTATCTCGATTTCTCTCAATCTCAATCCAATGATGAGCTTCGAACTGAAAACCAACCTACTGCCGTGACCTCCAAACCAAAAGGGTAGCCTTGTCATTGTTGTTTATTTGATATTATTTTGTTTCCTACTTTAGTGGAGTTATGTATTGATAGCATATATCAGTTAGTTTAGAGAAGACTGCACAAATCTCCTACCTTAGTTATCTCTTGTAAGTTGAGTATATATTACCAGCATAATGCAACGTCCCAATCAAGTTGGGTCTTCATCACTTCTTTCGAGTCTGCCTTCTTCTCCCTTCTTTCAGTTCTTTCTCTTTTATTCTTTCTTTGTGCAGGTGGTGTTGTTTATGGTATCAAGAGTTGGACAAGCCATGGGCGATGAATCCAGTTTATCTAACAAAACCCCTCAAAAACAAGATACCGATCAATCCCTAAATCAGTCTCAAAACAAGAACCCTCTTCCCACCCTTTTCAATGTCCAATCTTACATGGGCCATAGCCGTTTATCAAACGAAAATTATCCAAACTGGAGCTCCCTCTTCCCATCTATGCTCGAGATTTACAATCTCACAAATGTGCTCTACGACACAAACCCTCACACTCGCTACCTTGATGCCGAGTCAAAAGTCACAAATCCTGAATATACCTATTTTTATCATGCATCCCGCTTTGTTTTGGGCTGGATAAAGGCCACGGTGACCTCAGAAGTTCAACCCCATGTTAACCCTTGCCAAACCGCACCCGAAGCATGGACCCTCCTTGCCAATGAATTTGGTGTCACTTCCGCCATCCATATCCAAAAGCTCCAAGAAGAATTACATGACCTCTCTCTCACTTCGGGTATGACTATCCAAAACTATATTCTCCGAGCCAAAACCATCTCTCATTCCCTTACCGTTGCTGGTGAATTCGTCTCTACCCAAACTCTCCGTACCCGAATATTAGGCGGGTTAGGTCACCAATACAAAGAGTTTATAACAACCCAAAAATCCAAAGGCCATACATCCATTGATGACCTCAAAGACTTGCTAATCCAGGAGCAAGCCCTTCAAAAGAAATTCTTTTCCCAAACACAACCTACCCTCACAGCCCTCACTGCTACAAAGGGTCCGGACAACCCTAAACCGCCTACCCAACCCTCACCCTCTAACCCGAGCCAAGGTGGCAACCGTCCGAGTAGTTTTGTGTTCTTCCCAGGTAATAACCGAGGGGGGGGGGAGGCAGACCTCATTGGAATAATCGAGGTAATGGTGGTGGTGGTGGTGGTAAAAATTCAAGACGTGGCCTTCTTCCTCTTCCCTTCCAGTTTCAGCCACATGATCTAACCCAAGTGACTCGGCCTCCCGATTTTACACCTGCTCCAACAGTACCTTATGTTCCCCCAAATCCCTTCACAAGCCACGACCCAAATACTGTTCATTACTAGATCTGCAAGAAAAAGGGTCATGCCGCTGACGTATGCTATCAATGAGGGAACTTTGCTTACATGGCACAATACTATCCAACACCACAGCCTCTGCCTCTGCCAAGTACACAGCAGGAACATTCTAACCCTATGGCTCCAGTCTCGTTCGTTCTTGACTCCGGAGTAACAGACCACATGACATCCAACTCAGGTGTTCTGCAACATTCCTATCCCTATGCAGGTAACGACTCTATTATTGTTGCAAATGGCTCTACGTTACCTATTTCTAGTGTTGGTTCTTCAAATTTCTCTACGTCCAATCATTCTTTCAAATTGAACACTGTTCTTCACGCTCCCAAACTTAGTCGGTCTTTACTCTCTATTCGTCGTTTTTGTTTAGATAACAATTGTTATTTTGAACTAACTGCGTTTGGTTTCTATGTGAAGGACAACCGTACCAAGAAGATTATTCTTTCTAGCTGTAATACGGGTGATCTTTACACACACTCGTTCGTTCCCACCTCGCGCATTAATTCTCTGGCACTAATTGGAGAACGTGCGTCATCCTCCGTATGGCATGCTCGTCTTGGCCATCCATCTTCTCAAGTCTTTCAATCTTTAGTTTTTAGAACTCAGATTCCGATTAGCGGCCCGATTAAGAATAAAGAGATATGTCATTTTTGCCCTTTAAGCAAATCTTGTAATCTCCCATTTCAGACTCGTTGTTTTAATTTTGTTCAACCTTTAGATCTCTTACATTTAGATGTTTGGGGACCTTCCCATGTTGCTTCAAATTCAGGCTTTCATTTTTATCTTTCTATTGTGGATGATTACTCACGATATGTTTGGTTGTTTCCACTATTCCGTAAATCTGATGTGTTTCCCCTTTTTCCTGATTTTAAAAGTCAAATCGAAAATCAGTTAACTCTTACAATATCGACTATACACACTATTAAGACCATACAAACAGATGGTGGGGGTGAATTTGTGAATCGTCTTTTTGCTAGTTTCTTGGTTAAACCTGTTGGGTTTCGTAGTAACATGCGCAGCGGAATTTAGCATTTAAAATTTTGAAACCCAAAGCACATAGATCCGTTCATATGATTAAATCAAATACAATAACATGAATATAGGATAAAACTAACCCTTGATGGCTATTAAATTTTCTCTTGGTCTTTGGTGGAGATTTGAAGACTTGATCACGATCACAAAGCTTGAACACGAACTTTGAAGATGATGATTTTCACCCTCTAGCGGTATCCACACTTCGAACGAATATCAAAGGAACTTCTTTGATCTTGGTTGCTAGACCAAATTGTGAAACACGTTTTCACAATGAATTTGAACTATATGGAATTTTCTCACTTGTGTATTATTTTGTTCTTTGACCAAGGATGTCTTAGAACAAAGTAAAACCTCTCTCAAACTCTTTGGAGACTCACAAAAGGCTATCCCTGAAGTTCTGGCCGAACTCATCCTTTTATACACAAGCAAGACCTATTCCAAATAGGAATCTTGTGTCAAAAGACATTCCAAATCGAATTAGGAAAGTGCCAGCCGACAGTACTGTGCGGCCGCCCAGAATACACTGTGCGGTCGCACATTTATCTGAAACAAACTGGTACAAATCTGAGCTAAGTGTGCGGCCGCCCAGTCCACACTGTGCGGTCGCCCACTTCCCCAGATTGTCCAGAATTTCCAAAATTCCAATTTAGTCCTTTTAAAGATTCGTTCTATTGTGTGTGACCCTCTAGGATTATACTAAGTTGGCAATGGGTTCAAACATGAAACCATAAGATATGATTAGGTTCTAGCAAACCGTCATACCTACCCAAATAGTATAACTAGATACAAGTTCGCATTCCTTTAGAATATGTCATAATCCCTTTGTCCTCGACGTCATTGAACACAAGTCATGGTCAAACAGTCAACTTGTTTTGTTCAATACTTTCTCGATTCCGAATATGTTGATAATCCAAATGCCATTGATCCAATCAATTCATTTGAGTCCGGCCGAACATTTCATCAACACCATTCCTACGAGAGGCCCAAGCTTGACATCTCTCCGAAGAGGGACAAATCCATTTAGCTTATTATTCTTCCCTACGTGAATCCGATTATGCCAATCATACCCTTTATAACTTCCCGGTTAAAGGTAGCGTTTGAATATGTCAAACATAATGTTCATCAAGTGGAAGACTATAATAACTTCATGTCTAAGGAATTCAAATGACATAACTAATATGAGATATATGTTCGCATAGACCATGACATAAATCTCATACAGCGGGTCATGTCCAGTACCTTGTTCCAAACAAGTACCCATAAATCTAACATGATCATCACATGATCATTTAGCCTTTATACTAGTGCTTAACAAGTACTAGGGACGGAGATTATTATAAGTAAACATGAACAATAATAATAATCAAAACATCTCTTTATTGATATGAAATAAATGATAACAATTACAACGTTTATTAAACGTGCTTAGGGCACCACTACCAACAAAACATGGCATTAGACATCAAACCTCCTGTCCCTACACTCCACAACAAAATGGTACAGTCGAAAGAAAACACCGTCATATTGTCAACATGGGTCTTTGCCTCTTAGGACAATCAAAAGTTCCCTATTCTTTTTGGCTTGAAGCTTTTTCTACCGCCGTTTATCTCATTAATCGACTACCTATGTGGTAACTTGGTTACATTTCTCCTTACCAAAGACTGTTCAAACGCACTCCGGATTATAAGTTTTTGAAGACTTTTGGGTGCACATGTTTTCCTAATCTTGTCCCATACAACAGTCATAAGCTTATGCTAAAGTCTACCCCGTGCGTGTTTTTGGGATATGATTTATTAAGGAAGGGATACCGTTGTTTTGATCCCATTTCTGGAAGGCTTTATGTTTCTCGTCATGTGGTTTTTAACGAGTCCCATTTCTATTATGTATCCAAGTCTTTCAATGCAGCTTCTTCAGGCACGGAAAATAGCTCAAATGAAGTGGACTCCAAAGACTCACACTGCCCCAGCCTCTCCGTGTGCACCTCCAAAACAAAACGGTAGCCTTGTCATTGTTGTTTATTTGATATTATTTTGTTTCCTACTTTAGTGGAGTTATGTATAGATAGCATATATCAGTTAGTTTAGAGAAGATTGTACAAATCTCCTACCTTAGTTATCTCTTGTAAGTTGAGTATATATTACCATCATAATGCAACATCCCAATCAAGTTGGGTCTTCATCACTTCTTTCGAGTCTGCCTTCTTCTCCCTTCTTTCAGTTCTTTCTCTTTTATTCTTTTCTTTGTGCAGGTGTTGTTGTTTACGAACTAGTCTAAAAGCTTTAAACCCACTTATCTAAAGGCGAATAGAATGAAATCTTGTGCTTTACCTCAAGCACCATTTGTCACGCCGGACGATCTTGTTCCTCACAAGCAACCTGACGATATGCTAAGCCTAGCAATCCTTAGTGCCTCTAGACTGCCTATCTAGAGCACCGCCCCTTCCGGGCGACTAACATGTTTCGTGCTTGGCGAGTTCATTCGGCCGTGAACCTCGCCTACAGAGATAAAATGTCCCAACTCAACCTGCGGATAGCCATCTTGTACCTCAGGACCGTTTTCCTATCTAATATTTCTTGTAGAAATCGGCTCCACCTTTTCCTCAACTATCTTGCTCCGCTCTACCCTTGGATCTAGAAGCCACTTACCCCGCGCCGTGAGCCTTCTTCCATTATTAGAGCAAAATCACCATGGTCACTATTTTTCATAGCAACCTCCATGAGAACATCATCACCAAGACCCATGATGATTTATGAATGCGTCTTCTCTTCCAGAGAATCCATCACTTCCTCGCTTCCCTTCCCCTCCTTGTTGAAATTAAAAACTTCATCAGGTCTCGGGCCCTCTCTTGCTAGAAGATTTTTGAGAATTCTTCTTCTTGCTAGAACCCTTGCTGCCTTCCACAACTATCCCTGCTGACTCGCTGTCTGTACTAGATCTACTCGCCACGAGGGTGCCAATAAGCCTTGTTTTTTCAAACGACTTCTGTCTTGATGTGTCCAACCTAACACCCATATTTCTGTACGAATGCTGCACGTGCACTGCACAATCGCTGCACGTGAACTGCACGTGCGATGGACGTTTGCTGCACGTAAACTGCATGTGCACTGTACGCGAACTGCAGGGCCTTCATCTTGATCTGCCAAAGAATAAAATACTATTCCTCCTATTGATCTTTTCGATCGATGATTCAAATCCTTGACCCATCTTCTTCTTTCTGCAGCGGAATACCTGGATCTTGTCCTTACCAATTAGCTTTGATTCCACTTGTTAGAGCAATAAATATAAAGAACGATGATCAAAGAAATAATCAAACACGAACACAAAAATTTACGTGGTTCACCAACTTGGCTACATCCACGGGCGGAGGGAGAATATATTATTATTCAATGACAATTACAAAAGACGATCTTCACTAATCTAGTTGCACGAATTTTTAGGCGGTAAAGTCAAGCCTCATCCTCAGTGAGCGTTAGGGTTCGATACCTCTACTCGTCTCCTTGTAGTGTGGACATTGTAAAAAAAAAATAAAAAAATAAATAAATGTTAACTTGTTATTTCTAGGGTTAATTGCAATTTAGTTTCCTGAGTTTTACAAAATTCTGCAATTGGTTATTAAATTTGTCAAAGTTGCGACCCGGTTCCTGAGTTTGCTGAACCGGAGCAATCAAGTGTAAAACTCGTTAGTCAGTTAAAAAAAAACTAATGAAATAGACACCACGTGCGAAACATGTGACTTTTAATGGGGTCAAATATGTCACACAATTACTCCATCATGTTCATCACCCAACCACCATCGTTTGTGCAGTTGCGGAGTCCAGACAAACGAGGCCGTTTCAACGTCTTGGCGGAGGAATCGTCCCCACCACCACCGGCGCTGTAATCCATCCGTATACCCGAATCGGCTTCCTCCGTGCCGCCGCTATTGAGCCTCTGAATCTTCCTCGAGTCGGAACCGTACGAGTCAGATCCGTCTCGTCGGCTTCCACCACCATCGGATTCTCGATCCCCACTACACAGATCGCGGTAAGCTTTTCTTCCTCTTCTACAAGCAATTTTGTCAATACCTTTTCGGATTCTCGATTCCCACTAAATCAACTGTTATTTTGGTCCGATTTGATATGTTAGCAGCGACTGAAATGGAGGGCGGCTTCGTTAATTGCTCCATTGTTACCGTTCTTTGACAATTTTGCAGCTGCTTGTGTCGTTTTAATTTTGGGTTAATTGCACAAACGATGGTGGAGGAGTGGTTGTTGCAGAGAGTGGGGTGAGAGTGATTTAGAGAGTGATAGTATGGTGGTGGTGGAGGTCAGGAGGAAGGAGAAGGGAAGCCTGGAAGGATGAAGCTGGGTTTCCTTTTTTATATATATTTTTTATTTTATTGAGTTAGGATAATATTGATGTACCATTTTTTAGTTTTAATATATGAAAGTTATGTAAATAGTTTGATGTATAAAAATTAAATTGATTATTAATTTTCATGTAGATGTACTTACTTTTTTCTTTTAAAAGTACTTTTTAAATAAACAAACAATTATTCATTAATCCATTAAAGAATTATTTTTTTATTAATTTCTTTTAATTTTTATAAATTATTTTCATAAATGATTTTTTTATTAATATCTTTTAATTTTAACCTTTTTTGACCTCACTATAAAAATAAAAATTGATTATTAACTTTGATTTTTTTAACTTTGATTAACTTTCGATTATTGCGCAAACAAGAATGGTTGATTTCTGGGTTAATTGCAATTTTGTTGAGAAAAGACATTTTTTACCTTAGTAAAATGTCACATGTTTGGCACATGTGACGGTTTTGTTAGAATTTTAACAAGTTAACGGATTTTACACCTGATTGCTCCGGTTCAGTAAATTCAGGAATCAATCACAACTTTGACAAATTTAATAACCGATTGCAGAATTTTATAAAGCTCAGGTAACCAAATTGCAATTAACCCTTATTTCTAGGCGGTAAATATATTCCCCAAAATGTAAGTTGACCAACCAACCAACACTCCCCTACTTTTTGACTCATATCTGTCTTTTAGGGATGGCCAAACCGGACCGGAACCGGAAAAACGGACCGGAACCGGACCGAAAAAGCCCGGAACCGGAGCAAACCGGGGAGGAAACCGGAACCGGACGAACCGGAACCGCAAGGCATCCGGGCCGGTTCAGGGTCACATATATGCCGAACCGGACCGGAACCGGACCGAAAATCCCTTGTTTTCAATAATTTTAAGGGGGGGGGACCGGAACCGGACCGAACCGGAACCAGATTGTGCCAAACCGGAACCGGAACCGGGGTAAGCGCGGCCGGTTCAGGGTCACCCTTTTGCCGAACCGGAACGGTTTTAGCCATCCCTACTGTCCTTAATCCATTCTAGAAACCCAAAAAGCAATACTCTTGCTCACGAGTATTCCTAACCCATTAGTTTATCCTTCCCCTCTAATATCTACTCCCTCCACACTTTAAACTTACTTATTATTTTTCGTAAGTTTCAAGTGATTTGAGACTGATCAAAATGATAAAAAAAAATTAATATTTTTTTCACTTATTCTCTCTCATACTTTAGTTTTACACTCACAATACCAATCACTTACTATTCTTCCCACTCATTCTTTCTCCTATTAAATTATTCATGCTCACAAAACACCTCCTCCCACTATTTCTCTCTTTTACTTTTCCTTAATTTATGTGCCAAATTTTTTTGTCTCAAATCACATAAAACGGAGGGTGTATTTTAATATGCTTCAACGATCACTTATTTTTTTTTTTTTTTTCGAAAGGAACTATCACTTACTTATAAAGAGTAGTTGCGATAGATCATATTTTTCCTCAAATTGTACACTTAAAATACTTGTTGTTTTGTTATTTTCATTTTTTTTTTGTATGATGTTCGCGCCAGAAGGAGGCGAGAAGAGAGATCGAACTCTAGCGCTCACCGATGGTGAGGCTTGGCTTTACCAATTGTCACTCTTTTAGGGACATTTTCAAAGTTTTTTGTTGTTGTTGACCAATTATACTTTTATTAATGATAGTAGTGAACTATTTCTTGCACAAGTATTTAATTGCCTAGTTAATTGAATTATTTTAGAGATATACTCTATAAAACTTTTTTACATGTATTAATTATATTTCTTAAAAATTGTTTAAGTGGTCAAAATGACATCTATTTAACGGAGAGAGTAATAATATTTTAGCCTCCAAATTTCTCAGTTACTAGTAGTTACATTTTACAAAATATTATACTCCTTAAAGAAATATTAAAAAAACTGATCAAATTCACTATCATTAATAAGAATATATTGATATACAAATATTTTAAACAAAAAATAATACTTATGGATGGATTGATTGAAACGTTCACTATCATTAATAAGAATATAATTGATATACAAATATTTTAAACAAAAAATAATACTTAATACGACCCTACTTTACTTTGAGACAGAGGAAATATA
>JAOWBW010003004.1:0-44405 GCA_026119855.1 Campanula takesimana
TCTCTTCCTCTAGGGATTCGACTTCACTCACTAGTTCTTCTAAAGACAACAAGTAGCAAGAAGATTCTTTATTATTAGTCATTGAAATACAACCCATCTCATCACAGTCCGCCACAACAGGCTCGGCCGGATCAGTGATCTCACTAAGTTCTACCCATAATACATTGCTAGCTACATAATATCTAGGGTCTTCGATGACTCCTTATGGATGAGCTCTTGCACGTCCTTCTTGAGTTCAAAGCATTCTTCGGTAGTGTGACCGGTGCACTTGTGGTAGTGGCAAAACTTCGACAAATCGCAACCAAGGCGGGGAAGGTGTCCTTCTAAGGGTTCAAGCATTTCTAGCGTCACCAATGCCATGAAGATATCCACCATCGTGAGCCCTATCTTGTCAAAGGCATCCATGAGCTCTAGGATACTAATCTCGCATGTTTGCACCATATTCACCCCACCCCCATTGTTAGGAAGAGGGTTATTCACCACATTAGGACCCTTCGGCTTCTCAATCTTCTTGTCATTGATCAACCCTTGTACTACGCGCTTCAATTGAATACAACCATCCGTTGTGTGCCCGAATGTGCTTGTGATACTTCCAGAACTTGAGGCGTCCAAATCGGCTCTTGGTTAGGCGGGTTGGTAATTCTCTAAAGGCTTGATAAGACCTCTCTTGACTAACACGTCAAATACTTTCCCCATGGGCATTCCAAAATCGTCAAAGTGCTCCCTCTCTCTTGCGGCGGAGCCCCATTCCTTGTTACGGCTTGGACATCTAACGGGACCTCTTTCTGGACATATTCACTTGGCCAACGGCCTCCTTTCCACCCCTAGGAGGCGCTGGCGCAGTAGGAGCCTTGTCGGAAGGAGTTGTTGTTGTTGGTCTTTGGACTTTCCTTGGCGGCACAATCCAGTGAACCCTGCTTCGTACCTTACTCCGGCGTCAACCATTTCCCGCAAATCAGGGAAGTAACCATTACCTATAGCTGCTTTCATCTCCGGTAGCAAGCACTTGTAAAAATCTTTTCTGTTCCTTCGCTTTTGGTGGGTATTGGACCTCACACAACGGATGGTTCCACCTCTTGTAAAAATCATAAATAGCCTCGCCGTGCTTTTGCATAGTGTTCTCAAGGTCGTTCGATTCACATGCCAATCCAAATTAGCTTGATACTTCTCACAGAAAATGGCACTGATTTGATCCCACGTTTGCCTCTCGCTTGGTTCTAGCCCCAAGAACCAACGCAGAGCTATACCATCCAAAGTGCTATGAAATACGCGAGCCATTTGTTCGTTGGTGCAGTCACGAGCCCTCATGGCCAACACATAACTATCCAAATGAGTCTTAGGACACGAGTCACATGAAACATTGCCACCTTAGCATCTTGAAATCCTTGGGGAGAGCCCCTACTTGGCTAGGTTGATTGTCTTGGTAGTCGGTGCACTTTACTTATCCACGGTCTCGATCAACTTTCGCATTTGCTCTTTCATGGCCATAACCACAGGGTGATTGGAGATGTCGGGGATAGTTTCTGACAGAATGACGGAGGAGTAGTGGAAGCAGTAGCAGCGGCCATCCAATACTCAGAGGCAACGAGGGTGCGAGTAGTTTTGCTAGCGGAGAGGTAGCCACCAAGCAGTTCAGGGAAGGTTCATAGACAACCTTGTTCTTTGCTCATGGTAGTGAACCTTATTGGGTGTAGAGAGAAGGAGGTGGAACATTGCGGTAGCTTGGGAATGGGAAGGCAGTAGCATTGGTGTTGGGGGGACAGTTGGTATTGACCTCTTCATCCTCGACATAAATGAAATTCTCTCCATCGGGCACCAGTTTTAGTCCCCTTTTGTTGAATGTGACCCTTCACTGTTGGTTCTGATCTTCCAACATCTTGTTGCTTTCCTCGAGATTCCTGATCTTGGCTTCGAGACCTGCGAGGAAGTTCTGGAGCTTGGGGGAATACATTGAGAGTAGCCTCGGTGTTGAACTCGGCGGCACTGGCAAGAGGAGCAGAGGCTGAAGCTGAAGCGGGAGTTGACATTGCTGATGACGGACTGGAGAACGTGGACGGAGTAAAGCTTCACGTTGTAGTCGACCACCCGAACGGATCCAAACTCCTTTGCTGAAAGGTTGAAGGGAAATGGAGCTTTAGAGAGGGGAAGGCTCATACAAAGTATATTTAATTTAAAAACATACATTATTTACATCCTAATTGGTTGGAATGGGTACCCCTTTTTCGCAACTAGTTAGAAGACTACGATCAGTGGAGCCATCATTACGTCTATAGACCCTCGTTTTTCACCTGCATTGCACACCCCCAAACGTACAATTTGGGCGAGGGTCCTATAGGGCAAGCGGCTTCCACCAACCATCCGGATCCTACGACTACCCTCCTTAAAGGCATTTAAACGTGACGTCTATGTTACATCCTACGCAAGTTAATGATGAGCGAAGATCTTGACAATAAACACTCATCTCACCATGGCACGTCCCTTGTAGGGAAATTCACTTTTTTGTGCACTTTCCTCTCAAGATCTCGATTCGTCATTGACTTGGGGATGACTCGACATAGACAGCACGTTAATTGACTATTAAGAAAAAGCTAGCCAACCAACCGGTCAAAACCTAGGTGTGATACCTATACTAGTGTGGGTTGAAACGGGTTAGGTAAAAGGTCCCACCGTTACGGTGAGTGGAATAGACGAGTGACTCGAAAAGAGTGCGGCAGTAGCACACAAATTCCTGCCATCGAATACTCCGGTAATGGGGACTTGTGCAGTGCTGACACGGACTGTGGTAGTGTGTGGGCAAGAAACTAATCTTTTTAAGGAGAAAAGAGAGAAGCTTTTGATGTTAGGATGATGCAATGCAATGCAATGAGAGAGGGAGAGAGAGCCATGTACAGGGGAGCATAGCAGAGTTTTGTTTGACCCTAATACTAAAGCGAAGATAACAAGGGTACACGGTACAAGGTATATACAAAGTATAAGTATCGACAAAGTACAAGTATTAACATTGCGGGTGCGCGGGTGCATGTGTGAACATGGCAAGTATGTGAGATGCATGTATAAACATGGCAAGTGTGTGCATGCGTAAACATGGCAAGTGTGTGAGGTGCATGTGTAAACATGGCAAGGTGAGTGCACGTGTAAACATGGCAAGTCTGTGCATGCGTTAAACATGGCCAAGTGTGTGCATGTGTAAACATGGCGAAGTGTGAGGTGCATGTGAGAACATGGCAAAGTGTAAGGTGCATGTAAGAACATGGCAAAGTGTAAGGTGCATGTGAGAACATGGCAAACATCATGATGTGAACGAAAGTTAGACCCACTAAGTTTGAAAAGGTTCAATTAAATCCCCAGCAGAGTCGCCACTGTGAATACCCCTTTCCGATGAAGCGACGCATGGAAGTATCTTGTGATTATTTTATTTACAAAGGGAATATTCTTAACAACATTAAAAATATGAGAGTCGCCACGCCGTTTTAATTAAATCCAAAACATTAAAAAAGCATGTTTAATGGGTTCGGGGGTCAAATTACAACAAAGAAGAATATTTAACGTTATCACTCCTATTGCCGAATTGATCGGTCTTTCTCATGATGAATGTGTTAGTAGTGTGTTAGTGATTTAGACCGGATCCGAAGATTGCCTACGTTCCTCTCAATGTGAGAAGCTCAAGTCAGCGTAGTTCGCAGAGAATTAGAATAGGCAGAAGAATCGGGATCATGCATAATGAAGGGGGAATTACCTAAAGATTAGGGTTTAGAAATAGTTCCTAGATCATCCTCGGGTTGATGAACCCTCGATCATCATCGCTATGAAATAACATGTATTATGAAGATCGCAACCCTAAATATATCATAATAAGGTTTTAATCTATGAACACGAAGAACATGCGAAGAACATATTATGAACATATGAATGAGCATGCAAAGCATATGAATAACCTAAATAAACATGCAAGAAAATGAATATTAAAGATCTACATTAGAAATAATGCAAGAACGTGAAAGAAAAAGTTAGAAACTTACCTATGTTGGCAAGAAATAAACCTTGGATCTTCTTGAGCGTTTGAATGTTAATTAGAGAGCAAAAATATTGTTTAAGAAACTCCAAAATTCGTACTTAAAGCTCTCAAAATCCGACCTTTAAACCAATAGCATGGAGTGATTTATATAGTAAACTGAGGGAGAGATCTGACGGTCCAGATCATCCAGCGCAAGGTGGCCGCCTGGCCATGGTTGAAGCCGGTGACAATAGTGGCCGCGTGGCCAAGATCAACGCGGAGCAAGGTTGGCCGCGTGGCCAAGTCTGCAGGCTGACTTGATTCTTAAGCTAGGGTTTTGCATGGTTTTAAGGAAAACTATTTGCTACCTAATTTGATAGATTTTGCCATAAATGAGATATTTTGGGAATCCGGGACAAGTCTTTGCAAGGTTTTCTAATTCCTATAAAGTCCTTTTATTTTGGGAAAGTCCTAATAACTCATTTTCAGGTCGGGTACTAACAGCTATGTGAGTTTATTATTGTTTATTGCATCATAACATGTCATGTAGTTGCATAAGTGGCTTATTGAGATTTATCTCATCCCCTTTCTTTTTATCTTTGTTTCTCCTTAACCCCCCCCCCCCAGGAGGAAAGTAATAGGACTCGCTGATCACGAGAAGGACGTCGAGAGTGATCGTGACTTTTGGGCAGGTTGTTGTTCGATTTGCTTACTTAAATGTATAACCTTTGGGATAGTATTACCAACTGTGACGTCATTAAGTTGTAATATTTTGTATTTTGGTGTAAGCTTGTGGAGCTTATACTAGTGGTTTAGTAATGTTGTTAAGACTTGGATTTCTGAAACCGTGTACTATCATCTTTTGGTATCAAATGGAATTTTTATCTTCAGTATCTTGATGTTTTATTGTTTTAAGTCGACGTCCAGTTCGCGAGCTCCCGGCCCGTGGGGTCGGGGTCGCGACAGTTGGTATCAGAGCTATGGTTTAGCTATAAGTTTAAGTATAGATGGACTAGAATGACCTCGGAGGGTAGTTGTGTTCGGAGTGAGTAACGATTGATGTTTTATGCAGGTACTTGTTCAAAATGGCTTGAAGAAGGGCTGGTGAAGGTCACATTGGGGCTTCGAATCTTGAACAGTTACGGGAAGAAAATCGTGCGATGTTTCAGGGTATGTTCGAAGCTGCTATGAAAGCCATTCATGATCAAGGGCCAAGAGAGGAACAAGCACCACCTCCACGGTATGGGTTGGAACAGTTCTTGAAATTGAAACCGACAGAGTATGATGGAGAGCCTGATGTGAAAAAGGCTGAAATGTGGATAGAAGCAATGGAAAAGATCTATGATGTCTTTGGTTGTACGGGTGAAGACAGAGTTCGGTTTGCGGCCTATAAGCTAGTGGGAGCTGCTGAGCATTGGTGGAAGGCAATTAAGGCAAGTTGGGATGAGACTCACGTACCGTATACCTGGGAGCTGTTTGTAAGGAAATTCAAGGAACACTTTATTCCTGTAGTTGATCAGAACAGGAAGGAGATCGAGTTCCTAAACTTGGAGCAGAACTTGTTGACGGTAGCACAGTACTCGGCTAAGTTCACAGAATTAGCTAGGTATTGTGGCTATCTTGTAACAACTGAAGAGCAGAAGGCGATGAGGTTTATCAGAGGCTTGAGGACAGCTATCAGAACTCAGCTAATAGCTCAGAGGATTCAGACTTTTCAGGATGCTGTAGACCGTGCATACTTGGTAGAGCAAGACATTGGAGAGCACAAGAGGAAAACAGAGGTAGTTAACATGGGTAAACAAGGAGGTCAGAACAGATCACAACCACAACAACGTTTGATAACCGAGGAAATTTAGGAGACAGTCTCAGTTCAGAGGACAACCAATCTAAGGAATCCTGCACTACTCCGGGAAACCAAGGGAATCAGAATAGAAGGACTTTGCTCTTATTGTCAGAGGGAAGGACATTCTGAGGATTGATGTTGGAAGAAGCAAGGGAAGTGTATTAATTGCGGTCAGTTGGGGCACTTCGTGAAAGATTGTCCTAGATCCAAATATCAGCCATCGGGGACAGGAGTTGCTACTTCACAGGGCCAGAAGAGAGATGCAACAGGGAAGCCTAAGGTTCAAGGAAGAGTTTTTGCTATGAACCAGCAGTAGGCTACTGATGATCCTTCAGTGATAGGAGGTATTATTTCTGTGTCTAGTGTGAGCGCCCGTGCATTAGTAGATCCAGGATCATCGCATTCATATATATCTGTGCACTTTGCTTCTTTGCTAAATGCTTCATCTGAGTCCTTACCTTATGTGTTATAGTGTCAACTCCTATGGAGAGTGTCTGGTGACTGATAAAGTGTTTCGTGCTTGTGATGTGCTTATTTGTGGTCATGTTTTGTGTGCGGATTTGGTAGTTCTTTCGATACAAGACTTTGATGTTATTTTGGGTATGGATTGGCTGAGCAAATATCATGCTTCAGTTGATTGTCGTAGGAAGGTCGTTACTTTTTCTATTCCTAATGTGCCTAAGTTGTGTTTTGAGGCTATTCCTTTGGGTAGAAATTTCGTATAATTTCTTATGTGAAAGCGAAGAGGTTGTTGCATCGTGGTTGTGAGGGTTATTTGGCTAGTGTGCTAGATACTAAGAAAGAATCACATGGGTTGAGAGTGTTCGGTAGTTAGAGAATTTCCTGATGTTTTTCTCTCTCAGAGTACAGTATGCCACCCGATCGAGAGATAGAGTTCTGTATAGATTTATTACCAGGTACAGCTCCGATTTCGAAAGCACCTTATAGAATGGCTCTAGTAGAGTTGAAAGAACTGAAGGTTCAGTTATAGGAGTTGCTTGATAGAGGATTTATTCGACCTAGTGTTTCACCGTGGGGAGCACCAGTTTTGTTTGTAAGGAAGAAAGACGGTTCGTTGAGGTTGTGTATTGATTACAGAAAGTTGAATCAGGTAACGGTGAAGAACAAATATCCTCTACCGCATATTGATGATTTATTCGATCAACTTCAAGGGTCAGTGGTATTTTCTAAACTTGTTTGAGGAGTGGGTACCATCAATTGAAAATTTCGATCGGAAGACATTCCAAAGACTGCTTTTCGCACCCGTTATGGCATTATGATTTCTTAGTTATTCGTTTGGGTTGACTAATGCCCTGCCGTGTTTATGGACTTGATGAACAGGATTTTTCATCCTTATCTTGATACGTTCGTAGTGATCTTCATTGATGATAGACTTGTCTATTCTAAATCTCGAGAGGAGCACGATCAACATCTGAGGACAGTTTTATCAGTACTCGCAAAAGAGCAGCTATTCGCGAAGTTTAGTAAGTGTGAATTTTGGCTCGAAAAAGTTTCATTTCTGGGTCATGTTATTTCTAAAGATGGGATTTCTGTGGGATCCTTCGAAGATAGAAGCTATTGTTGATTGAAGCGCCAGAAACAGTGACTGAGATCAGGAGTTTTTTGGGGTTAGCAGTGTATTACAGGAGGTTATAGAAGGGTTTTCACGGATTGCTACACCGATGACTCAGTTGACCCGAAAGAATGTTCCGTTTGAGTGGACCGAAAAATGTAACAACAGTTTTGAAGAGCTGAAGAGAGAGGTTGTGTAGCGACCCCAAAACCCGTCCCTATTTATTTTATATTTTTTGGGATTTTTATTTGACTTATATGTGCATTTTTATGTGTTGCATCATATTTTATGATTTGCATATCATATTTGATTATTTGTGTTATTTACTTAGTTTCGTAATAATAAAGATTAAAGGAGTAAATGATTAAGTTGAAACTTTAGGGTCCTAGTTGAAAATGTAAGTTTAGGGGCTAAAGTGTTAACTTTGAATCTTGGGTGACCAAAATGTAAAAAGGGTAAAGATATTTAAGGAAACTTTCCTTTCTTTCTTCCTTCTCTGTGTTTACAATTTCTTCTGCAACTTTCTACGTCTCAGTTAGGGTTAGGAGAAAAGGTAAGTTCGACCCATTTTCGATTTAATTCTTTTTATTTACTTACCCATTTTAAAAACTAATTATATAAAAATGATCAGGGCGTCGAGTAGGTCATTCCTAGCCGAACAAAACTTATTTCAGCGATACTTTTTCCGGAACTAGGTAAGTTACTAATTCCCTTTAAATGTTAAAATAGTCATATATGCTATATATGATACTCCTACTTGTTAATATTGTGTTTTGGGTAATATTTGCTATACTTGTAATTTTGGGACAAAAGGAGTATATGATTTTGGTTGTAGTTGAGTATGGGAAATGGTTTAGAAGCATGTTTGTAGTCTAATGAAGTTGTTAATGAGAGTTGCTAAGGTTGTGTATTAATTGTGCAGTATATGTTATGCTTGTGAAACAAAAGGAGTAAACTTTGGTTAAGTTTTTAGGCCTGCCAGGTGATGTGGGCGGCCGCCCAAAAATGGGTGTGCGGCCGCACATCTATCTGAAGGATTTTCTTCTTGGGACAGAGCATTTTGGGCGGCCGCACAGCCCTGTTTGGGCGACCGCCCAGTCGTCTGAAAAAGTTTAGAGTTTTCAAACTAAGGGGTTTAGAGATCAACCTTGGTCTAGTTTTTGGGTAGTGTCCTAACGTACTTAGATGATAGTTGTGGATCACTAAAGTGGTAGAATTGGTTCCTTCGTGAGCCCAAGTGTTGTGGAATGTTAGTAATGGATTAAATGTCCTTTTTATGGACTCTTTATACGGATTCTTTGTGTGCATCTTGTGATGTATTTGGCTTAGTTCCTTCTTGGATTAAATGCCCCGGGTTTTGTTTAGCAAGTATTTATTACTGTGCTTCTTGTTAAAAGTCCAGCTGGTCTTGTTGTGGAGTCAGCCAATGGAAGAATTATAGTGGTACAGGTAGTCCACTATAAGGTTTTCCATTGGAGCTTGTGAGTCAGGCGGTGGGAGAATTATAGTGGCACACAAGCCAAGTTCACTATAAGATGTCCACTGTGCCTTTTAGTTTCCCCAGTCCAGATTGCCTTGTATGGGATGAATTGCTCCCTTTTGTGAGTATTTGGGTTATGACTTTGTGTCATATTTCCCTCTCTGGTTACTTGGTTCTATTGGTTATGATTTGGTTTTCGGGATCCCGACGGCTTCAGCTATTTATGCTGCTCAGATGGTTTTCTCTGATGGTTTTCTCAGTTGGTATTCTCATCAGTTATGGTTATTGGTTAAACCTTGGCTTTGGTATCCACCGGAGTGTGGGCAATGTGATATATAACTTGATGTTATGTGTTATATGCTATATGCTTACTTGCTGATATTGTTTCTTTATGATCGTCATATCAGCATGTAACGTAGTCGCATTTTAGTAGCTTACTGAGATTTATTCTCACCCTTATTTGTTTACTGTTTTAGATAAAGGCGGGTCAGGGATAGGACACTCGCACGGGAGGACGTTGGTTTGGTTGGGTAAGAGTTGGGACTTGTTTTGTTGAAGGTTACATTATGTAAATGTAAACCCTTTGGGGTAGAGTAACCGTACTTCTTATGGCTCCATCTATTTTGGTAAAGGTTGATGTATGTACATTTGTTTAAAAGTTTGTAAGCCTTCGGGCTAAGTACTTTCGCTGTGAAAGTGTTTGTAAAAGTTTGTTTCAAGTTAAGTGAAGTCTTTGAACTTCAAGTGTGTTTTTGTTCCGCTTTCTAAAAGGACATTTCGAAAAATTTTCTAAAAAGGTTTCATAACGTCTTCCGTTCGTGTCCCGAGCGTGGGGCCAAGTAGGACCACGGGTACGGGGCGCGACAGGTTGACTACTGCACCGATATTGGCATTGCCTAATGGGAACGATGACCTAGTGATTTATAGTGATGCATCGAAGGAAGGCTTGGGTTGCGTCTTAATGCAGAATGGGAAAGTTATCGCGTATGCTTCGAGGAAGTTGAGTCCGAGTGACAGAATTATCCTACTCACGACATGGAATTGGCACTATTGTATTTGCTTTTCATAAGTGGAAGCATTACCTTTACGGGGCAAAATTTGAGATTTTCACGGATCACAAGAGTTTGAAGTATCTTTTCTCCCAGTAGGAACTTAATAACCGAAATCGCAGATGGATGGAACTTTTGAAGGACTATGATTGCAAGATATCTTATCATCCGGGAAAGGCGAATGTTGTAGCTGATGCGATTAGTAGAAAATCTTATGTGGCTTCGATGATGGTTCGAGAGTGGAAAATGCTTGAGGATGTTCGAGACTGGTGTCCTCGTGAATCGAGACATGGGGCTATTTTTGCGAACATAAGGGTATCTCCAACCCTAATTCAGAGAATAAAGGAAGCTCAGAAAGAAGATCCGGAGTTAGTGAAAATAATGGGTAAAATGAAGGAGAAGAACTTCGAGGATTTTTCTATCAGTTCGAATGGAGTGTTAACCTTTCGTGGACGTTTGAGTGTGCCCGATGTTGACGGTATAAAGAGGCAAGTTTTGGATGAGGGTCATAAATCGAGATATACTATTCACCCTGGTAGTACGAAGATGTACCAAAGCCTGAAGCAACATTTCTGGTGGAACAACATGAAGAGGGAAATAGCTAAGTATGTATCGAAGTGTTTAACTTGTCAGCAGGTCAAAGCTGAGCATCAGAGACCCGCAAGACTACTTCAGCCATTAGAGATTCCGGAGTGGAAATGGGAACATGTGACTATGGATTTTGTTACGGGACTACCTCGTACCCGTAGGAAGTATGACAGTGTTTGGGTAATCGTGGATAGACTGACCAAGTCTGCTCATTTCTTACCAATTGATATTAGATACTCGATGGAAAAGCTTGCGACCCTTTATATTAATGAGATTGTGAAATTACATGGGGTTCCGGTTAGCATTGTATCAGATCGTGATCCGCGGTTTACTTCTAGATTTTGGAAGGCATTACAGGCAGCCTTGGGTACAGATTTGAGATTCAATACAGTTTTTCACCCTCAGACTGACGTCAATCCGAGAGAACTATCAGATTCTAGAGGATATGCTACGAGCTTGTTCGTAGACTTTTCTGATTCTTGGGATACGCATTTACCTTTAGTGGAATTTTCCTATAATAACAGTTATCGGGCTAGCATCGAGATGGCTCCTTATGAGGCTTTGTATGGAAGAAAGTGTAGATCACCTATCTGTTGGGATGAGATCGGGGAAGCGAAGATATGGGGTATTGATTTGATTCAGGATTCAGTTGAGAAAGTCAGAGTTATTCGGGATCGATTAAAGACAGCTCAGAGTCGACAAAAGAGCTATGCCGATCACCGAAGACGGGATCTTAATTTTCAGACCGGAGACTTTGTATTCTTGAAGGTATCTCCGAAGGTGGGTATTCGAAGGTTTAGAAAGAAGGGTAAATTGGCTCCGAGGTTTATAGGACCGTTTGAGATTTTGGGAAAAGTGGGACTTCTTGCTTATCGACTCACGTTGCCATCTTCTCTAGACCGGTTGCATAACGTCTTCCATGTTTCTATGCTTCAGAAGTATTTGCACGATTCATCTCATGTGTTACCGAGGTTACCTGAGGATATAGATCCTGACATGTCATACGAGGAACGACCGGTTCAGATTCTGATACCAAAGTTCAAAAGTTGAGGAATAAGAGCATAGAGTTGGTTAGAGTGCTATGGAGGAATCACAATGTTGAAGAATCAACGTGGGAGCTTCGAGAAGAGATAGAGAGGAAGTATCCGTGGCTATTTAATTCGGGAAAGTATTTTTAAAATTCGGGTCGAATTTTCTTTTAGGTGGAGTGAATGTCGCGACCCGAAAACCCGTATCTATTTTTTTAGCAATAAATATTTATTTATTTATGTATTTATTTATTTAGGTGTGCATTTTGTGCTTTATAAATTTCATGCTTATAATTATTTGGCTCGATTTTGTGCTAAGTGAAAGTTAGGGGCTTTAGTTGAAAGAGGGTTATAAGGGTTTTTGTGTTCAAAGTGATTCTAGAGGGGCTTAAGGGTATATTTTTTTGAAATATCTTAACTACTCCCTCCCTTCTCCCTCACTCTTCTCTGCACACTCCCCCCTCTCACCTGATTTCTCTCTCTCTCTCTCCTCCATTGAAGGTAAGAACTCCCCTCCCAATTTCCTTCTTTTGATACTCTTTTATTCATCTTTTCTTATTGCTCACTTTATGTAAAATGTTTAGATCGTCGCTATGATTGTTTAGGGCTAAGAAAGATTGAATTCCGTCACCTTTCATAGTTTCCAAGTAAGTTGCTTTTCCCCCATTTATGCTAAAATTGCTCATTTTAAGCTTGTTAGATTATATGAATGCTATCCATTGCTCCTTGGTTGAATTTTGAAGTGATTGACTTTTGGTTCATCTTTTGTGATAATATGATTTTGGATCAACACTTGGCTCGGATTGTTTGGGTTGTAAAATAAGTCTTTTGTAGCCATATATGTTGTTTTGGTTCATTGTTATGCTAGTTAGGAGTGTTAAATGTTGGTTATGTTGAGTTTTGGTGAAGAAATGGGAAGAACCCAGTTCATTCTTGCCGATTTCCGGCAGAACGGGGGAAGTGGGTGACCGCCCAAAATGGGCGTGCGGCGGCACATCTTACTGGAAGGTTTTTGTCTTGGTTGAAGGCGTTTTGGGCGACCGCACAACCCTTAGTGGGCGGCCGCACAGTTGTCCTGAAAGTTTATACTTGTTCTTTTTGTATGATTTAGGAATGTGTTTTGGTCTAGGTTTTGTGCACGAGCCTTGTTGACCCTAGTGAACATTGTGGTACACTCTAGTGATAGAATTGAGTCCTTTGTGATTAAATTTGTGTTGGAAATTGATTAAGTGTTAATTGGGATTTTGGAACATCTTATTGATGTATTGTTGGTTTGACTTATCTTTGTGATGATTATTTGGTATGGTTCTCTACTTTGGAATCATTGGTTGTTTATTGAGCTAGTATTTTATTACTTAGCCTTTATTTGAAAGTCCAGCTGGTATTTGTGTTCGAGTCAGGCAATGGATAATATTATAATGGCACGAGCCAAGTCCAGTATAGTATCGTCCATTGGTTCCTCTTTTCCCCTCCCAGATTGGCCTTGGTTGGGATGAGCTAGCTCCCTTGGGTGAGTATTCTAGCTAGTCGTTTGGGTTATGACTTTGTGTCATATTCCCCTTGTTACTTTATCGTTGTTACATGGTTCCGGTACCGGGGTTATTCTTCAGCTGTTTATGCTGCTACGAAGATTGGTTGATTAGTTGATTTGGTTGAAGCTGCGCAGCGATTGTTCTATCCGTTTGGGAAACCTTGGCTTATATCCTTTGTTACTTGTTTATTTCCGCTGCTATCTGTTAACTGATAATTGCTACGTGCTATGTGAGTTTTATTATTGTTTATTGCATCATAACATGTCATGTAGTTGCATAAGTGGCTTATTGAGATTTATCTCACCCCCTTTCTTTTTATCTTTGTTTTCTCCTTAACCCCCCCGGAGGAAGTAATAGGACTCGCTGATCACGAGAATGACGTCGAGAGTGATCGTGACTTTTGGGCATTTGTTGTTCGGTTTGCATTACTTAAATGTATAACCTTTGGGATAGTATTACCAAACTGTGACGTCATTAAGAAGTTGTAATATTTTTGTATTTTGGTGTAAGCTTGTGGAGCTTATACTAGTGGTTTAGTAATGTTGTTAAGACTTGGATTTCTGAAACCGTGTACTATCATCTTTTGGTATCAAATGGAATTTTTATCTTCAGTATCTTTATGTTTTATTGTTTTAAGTCGACGTCCAGCTCGCGAGCTCCCGGCCCGTGGGGTCGGGGTCACGACATGTTAGGCTACATCAAATTTCTTGTAAATAGACTAGCACATGTCCAAAACAAAATTCGAACTCATTGCCACCAGTTTAGAAGCTAATATCGGATACTATTAGAACTTAAGTGTTTTTTTATGAGAAAATTATAATTTAAAAGTATTAGTGTGAAGTGCACCCCCTGAAGAAAAATTCTAGGTCCGCCATAGCCCACTACCCCATCCCCACCCTCTACCCCCACCCCACCCTCCACCTACCCCACCCCCAACCACCCATCCATCCCAACCCAAAACCCCACCATCATTCATTTTTTTTTTTTCTTATAATAGAATTTTTTTTTCCTCATATTAAATTATTATCTTTTTCATATGAAATTTTTTTTTTCAGGAAAATTTTTCCTTAGATTTACCAAACGACCAAAAACATATTTATATCATTTTTCGGAAAACATTTTATTGGAAATCATTTTCCGAAAATTGTTTTACGCGAAACAAACGGAGATTAAGTTTGAAAGACGTTGCATGTTTTAGTAATTATTCCACTTAGACTAGTAGGTTTGCGAGCTTACAAGCCAAGCCAGTCAAGTCGGTACAACAAACGGGTTAGGAGGTTTCTTTCACCAGACTATGCTTGGTAGGCTCGATGTCACTCAAACCAACAAAAAATGAAAGAGGGATAATAATAAAGATACGAAAAAATATCACAAATTTGGCCTCCAAATAAAAATGATGTGCCATGATTTTATTAGCACTTTTAAATTAGCGTGTGGCGCGTTTATGTAAATTCATTTTGTATTTGTTTTTTTAGAACTTATTGTAAACTAGTTTAACACCCGTGCGTTAAACGCAGGGCTAAAATACTTTGATAAAAAAAAAAGAATTTTAAATAAATAAATAAATCAAATACTATAAGAGTCATTAAATGAAAATATTAATATTGGCTTTAGTCACCATGATTACAAAATTTGAAAAATTTCTTTGTAAACAACATTAGTCGTTTCATCTACGGTCTTTCCCACTCCGTCACATAATATAATCTTCAAACCAGCACGAGTAGTTACTCTAGAAAGAGCAACATACAACTGACCATGACTGAACACATGTCTTTTAAGAAACAAACCAACGTGCGTCAGTGATTGACCTTGACTTTTACTGATTGTCATTGCATACGAAACAATCAATGGAAACTGTCTAGAGAAAGTTGAAAGGCGATAAATTATGGAGGAGAGATTTGAGGTCAAGGAAGAAGAAAGCTTCTTCATCCAATTTTCCAATCCAACATGGAGTGATGGAGCGAGAGAATTGGATTTTGGGGGTCTGAATGATGCTTTAGGGGTTTGATTTTTAATTTTATGCCTAAAAAGTTTAGATAGTTTCTATTTCATCACTTTAACCCTTATATAATTGTTCCTAGTTTACCCCTTAAAATGGCCACATATATAAGCACAAGGCAATTTAACGTGTTTGTTTGGTTTTTTTTTTTTTTTTTTTAAATGGAGTTAGTCACAGTGACGTACAGGAGCACAAAAAAATAGTTCAAGCTATTAAATGCAATAAAATGAGTTGGGATTTCGATTTAGTTAGATTTGATTATAGATAATTTTTTATTAGTAGATAAATAAAAAAATATTCAAGTTTGGAATTGTTGTAAAAGGAAAGTTTGAAATTATCTATTAATATCTAGTAAATTATGTGTAGATATCAACTATGATCAAGAAACAATCTATTCAATGTTTCTAATTATAGAGGGGTGAGTTTGAGCGGGAAACTGATTTAGAAAGGGGCTCAAATTACTTCAGCCATTATTTAGATATGGGTTAATGATAAATTAGGGCCTGAACTCCAGGGGATGCGTCTAAACGGGGTCTGGGTTTTTTTCCCGCTAGATCAGGGCTCAATATCTAAATTTTTCGCCAGTTAAGGGCTTTTTGACGGAAATCGTTAGAAAAATAAGTTAAGTGCCATGTGCATGGCACGTGATCGTCAAAATGGACGGGTTTGTAATGATATTAGTTAGTAAGGGTTTTAGTGAAATTTTTGAAACACAAAAGGTTTAAAATGAAATAAATATTTTTTCTAAAAAAATAATTTTTTTTCTAAATAATCAAGTATATAATAAAATAAATAATTATCATATATAAAATAAATTATTAAAAAAAAAATCAAATTATTAAAAAAATTAATCTAATAGCTATATTAAATATAAAATGATTTAGATTATTTTCTAAATAATAAATTTAAATTAAAGAAAATTATAAATAAATTTATATTTTATTCTATGATAGTGTTTTTTAACATTTATATCCTTCACTCTCTACTTTGGTTGACTCATTTCCTTTGTTTTTCCCTTAGTTTCTTAATAAGCGTGCATAGTCAAAACTAAGAACATTAAACTGGGACGGAGGGAGTAATCATTTTTCTAAATAATCAAGTACTCCCTCCGTCCCAATTTAAAGTTCCTAATTTGACTTTACACGACGAGATTAAGAAAAAATAAATGTTTGAGTATGAAAAGTGATAATGAAATTGAATTAAGAGATTTAACATTTATGATTAAGCACTAATCATTTACAAAAATTACCAATATAAAATCTTATTACAGTCAAATTTGTTAATAAAATTCAAAATTCAAATTTACATTTCAACCAAATTATCATCACCATTCTCTCCACCACCACCACCAGCCACCACCATCACTACCACCGAACACCACACCAACACTGCACCTTCACCACCAGACCGCCACCACCGCACCGCCACCACCCGAGCCATGCCAAACACCGGTCAAAACCACCACTCTGCCCACCCTATCATCCCTGCTACCACTACCAACAATAATAATTCTAAAATCAGTACAAATTAAAATAAACAAAAAGTAAACAAAATCAATTCAAAAATCAAAAATCAAAACTTAAAAAATCAAAAATCAAAACTTCACAAATCAAAAAAGGGAGTTGCTGGGTAGAATGGATTATACACACAAATACAACACACAAGAAATCAAAAATCAACATTTAAAGAATCAGGAATCCGAACGTGAAAGAGAGAGAGAGAGAGAGAGAGAGAGAGGGGGGGGGAGGGAGAGAGAGAGACGAGAGAGAGAGAGAACGCGAGAGAGATACTTACCGAAAGTTGAAGCCGGCGACGGAGACGGCGCATTTTCTATGTGAGCGGCGACAAAAGTGATGGGGAAGAAGTGGGAAGGAGTGCTTGGAAGGGGAAGGGTGGTGTGTAGATGCAAGGAGACGGTGGGAGGGGTGGCGGGGAGCGTAGTAGGGGTGGGGGCGGGAGGTGAAGATGGAAGAGGAGAAAAGATGTTGCTGGGTATGAGGAGAAATGAATGGGGGGGGGTATTTTTTTGGGTTTATGAAATTGGGTTTTGTTTTGGATTTAACCTTTCAAATTTTAAAATTTACAGTTTGACCTTTTTTGACAACTTTTCATTTCAATTTCATCCAGATTTACGATCACGTGCCATGCACATGACACTTAACTGACTTTTCTAACGATTTCCGTCAAAAAGCCCTTAACTGGCGAAAAAAATTAGATATTGAGCCCTGATCTAGCAACAAAAAAAACCCAGGCCCCGTTTAGACGCACCCCTGGAGTTCAGGTCCTAATTTATCATTAACCCTTTAGATATAGACGAGTAAAAACCAGATATTAGTGGTGTGGTGTGGGGTGGGGTGGATTAGTGGGGCAAAAAAAAAAAATAAGCACACAAGACAATCGGTCGCAAGAACCTCATCCTTTCCAAAAGATAGGGCGCCGAGTTTTGAGCCAAAGCCTACTCCACCAAACTCTAACTCATTTCTCTCTTTCCCTCCTACAATTTCCCACCAAGCAAAACCCATCTCAAAAGATTACTCATTTGACAAAACCCATTTCAAAAATTCTTGAATTTGCAAAACCCTTTGGAGAATTAGGAAAAAAATTTAATAACACTGCCTTTACATATATACATACATATGTAGTTACATGTATAATCAGCAATGGAGGTTGCAACAAAGTTGGTTTCTTCACCTTCATATCCTTCTAGGACACACCTTAAACAATTCCCGCCTCCTCATTCTCCCTCTGGTAAACGTTCTTGAAATTCACAATTTTAATCTGAGCTTTATTTTAGTTTGTGGCTGTAATTTGAGTTTGGATTGGATGATTTTGAGGTATTAGGAAAAAGGGTTTATGGATTTTTAAATGTTCATGCTTCTTTGTGTTTTATATATATATTTTTTTTCCTGCTTTTCAATTGTGTATTTTGCTTGGAGGTATTACAGATAACGGGCTTACGAAATGTTAAATTTTTACATGCTGGGTGTACCTTATTATTGTGCATTGATTTTGGTTAGTTTTAGTTTATTTAATTTTTGTGTGTGTTTGAATGTGGAAAACTAGAAAGTTTACTTTCAGATGTCAAGTGTACATATTAAAGTTTAGGTTTTGACATGCTTGATGCTTCTTGACGTACTTTAAATGTTTATTTGAATTTGGCATTTCTATCTTGAGGCATTAAAGCAAAATGGGTATAGGAAATATTGCATGTACATGCTTCTAGTGTTCTTTAGATTGTTCCATTTCATTGGCTTAGAGCGGTACATGCTTCTAGCGTTCTTTAGATTGCTCTATTCCATTGGCTCGTGGTTGTGGTACACTGACGTAAGAACTAGCAGTCGTTTTCTTTTGGCATTGTAACGGTTTGATCTAATTAATCGATCACTATGCATTCAGTCTTTCTTCTTCTCTTTGCTCTTATAATCCAAGTGTCAGTTTAGTAAGTTCAGATACATAATGAATTTAGCCTATGTGAGGCGTTTATTTAAACCAAATCTAGTAGTCGATTTAAATGGGTATATTTTCTTCTTCATACATCTTGATTTTCTACCGTTAGTTTTTGGGATAAGGGCATTCTAATCCATTACATGTTATTTTTTCATTTCTTGTTGGATTATAAGCCAAAAGGTCATGAGAATTGAGAACAGAGGGAACTTAAAATTAGTTGATCTGACTCTGGAAATGGAAAGTAGGGTCCATAAGAAATAGTAACCCTGGTTACGACATGACTCAAATAATCATCTTTTTTTTTTTTTGGTAAACCCGTGAAACAGCTACTCAATAATGGAACCATAACACATCACATGCTTCATCTGCTCCGTATGCATGCCTCCATCGCAAAGATTACTTATCTGGTCTTTATTGTTTTCATGTTTTCTATGTGCATTTGCTTTTGAATTACCGAAGTGCTGTACTGTTAGTTATATTTCAAAACATCGTATTCTTGTTCAGCGTTGAAGCTATGTGAGCACTCCGCCCCTGCACAAACCTCAATAACTGTATCTTTACCGCAACATTTTCCGACCTCAGTTCTTATCCAAGAACATCGGTACGATAATAAGCCTGTGTTGCAGATAATGGAGGAAAGAACATCGCAGGTGAGGCTCTTTGGCGGGTATACTGCTAACACTCGTTTGATCTTTTTGGACAATATTTCATACTAGAATCTTTTTGCTGTTATTATTACTTATGCTAATTCAAAAGTTTCTTAATCTGATGTGAAGAGTTACGAAAACTTATCACGTATATCATTTTGACTTTCTTTATTCAAGGCAAGTTTGGATAGGAGAGTTGAAACTGAGCCTTCAGGAAATGAAGAGATTGATAATTTAGACAGTGATCTATATCTTAAGGAGTTTCAGAGCCAGTTCCTACGCTTGCCTGGTTTGAGGTACTTATAAGATTGTTTTCGATTACACACACAAACATATTATCGCTAAGGATTAGGTACTTGTAAGATTACTGTTTTTTATCCTTTGCCTGGATCAAATTTCCGTAGCTGATAATAGACCTTCTCAGTTCTTGATTCCATGTTCATACTCCCTCTGTCCCGAAATGATCTTCTCATTTGCCATTTTTCATCGTCCCAAAAAGTTCTTCTCATTTCTACAATTTGGGCTTAAATGTGCATAAACACAACATGGCTAGTGAACCAAGTGTTCATATCCTTAAAAAGTTTGAATAGTTAAATGGGAAGATCATTTTGGGACGGGGGGGAGTATTATGATATTCTTAGTACCTTTTATGTGATTCCGTGTTCCTTTTCAAGATCTGGATCCTTACATGTGGGAGAAGAGCTATCATTGTCCTTTGGCTATGCACTCTGTTTTTGCTGAACAAGAGAAGCATATGAATGCTGAAATTCACAATGTGGTTGCCCTTGCTAAGAAAGCTTTATCAGCATCCCGGGAAGCAGCCAATTTGACCAAGGATTGCAAAAAGTTTGTCACTTATCTTGACGAATCTGTTACTCAAAGGTCAGTTTCACTTTAACATGATTTTCATTTTTGATGAAGAAATGTTATCCAGATGTTGATGTGTAAGGTTCTTTTCAGTTCAGGATTCATATGTTATTCTGAGAGGCCAGTCAAGACGGTAAAAACTGTAAGGTCAACACGTCTTTTGGAGAGGCAATCCAAGAAAAGAAAGATTCCAAACTCAGTTGTTATTACTCCAGGGACTAGCATGCCTAAATCAGTGGGTCCCAAAAGGGTAATAATTAATAATGCGTATTCCAATGATATACTCCGCCATTTTGCAGCGCCAGAAACAACACAACTGCTGACTGCAAAAGAAGAATCCAAATTGATTGTTCAGATAAAGGTTCCTGGATGACTATCACCTATTCTTCACGCACAACAACCCCCCCCCCCCCTATATAAGTAGGCCTAATATAATCTTGATTGCTTTGAATCTTGTATCAGGATTTGAGGTGTTTAGAGGAAATCAAGAGTAGGCTTCATGTTCAGTTTGGTCGTGAGCCAACTTTGCTTGAGTGGGCTAAAGCTGTTGGTCTTAACTGTAATGCATTGCAATCACGAATTAACTGTGGTAAGAGGAGCGGAGAGAAGTTGGTATATGCTAATATCCGTTTGGTTGCTCATATGGCAAAGCGTTATCAGGGCAACGGACTCAGCCTTCAAGATTTAGTTCAGGTGATTAACTTAGATTACTTAATTTTATTTCAAGTGTGTGGGCCCTACGTAAGCTTTCTCGCAATATCATTTATATATGTTCTGTTTCCTTAGAGATCCTTTTGGTTGTCTTTGCAGGAGGGTAGTCTGGGCCTTCTAAAGGGTGTCGTAAAATACAATCCCAAATCTGCTTGCCGGTTTTCGACTTATGCATACTGGTGGATAAAGCAAGCGATTAAGATTGCTATATATCAAAAGTCTAGGACAGTCCGGTTGCCAGTAAGCCTCAACCTGCGTCATTGTTTTCATTCCTATCATATTGTTAGTGTAACTAACAATGGTTTTTTTTTTTTTTTTCCTTTTTCCAATGATTATGCAATTGATAGAGTTTCTTATGCTAAAGTTTTCTAAACTAATTAAATTTTATTCCTACCGTATTTTAGTGTAACTAACATGGCTCTACAAGAGCTCCTACTAATGCGTGGGGTCTAGGGAAGGGACGGCCTCACACGAGAGAAATGTAGACAACCTCTTCTTGAATTCAATAGAAGAGGTTGGTTCCGTGGCTCAAACTTGTGTCCTCCAAGTCACATGGCAACACCTCCAACCGTTGCGCCAAGGTTCCCCTTCATCTTTCTCAAAATAACTAGCTTCAAATCCAAAATCACCACCTTCTTTTTTTTTTTTTGTTGAAAACGGATGTCGATAAGATGAATGTGGCAGAGATGCGAATGCTACGATGTAAGTGTAGGCATACAAGAAAGGATTGGGTGAGGAATGATGTGATTAGGTAAAGTAGGAGTTGCACCTATAAAAGATGAGATCAGGGAGAATCGGCAAAGGTGGTTTGGTCATGCGAGACGGGACTGTGTGATGCTCTAGTTAGGAGGTCTGAAGAGCGGAGAAATGATAAGATGGTGAGGGGCAGGAGAAGGCCTAAGAAAACATGGATAAGGGTAATTGAAAGCGATATGAGTCTACTTGAAATTGAAGAAATGGCGTTGAAGGGAACAAAGTGGACGTGCTAAAATTCATGTTGATGATGGGGTTTATTTATTTATTTAGTTTTTAAAATTCTTTTTTTGTCTTTTTTTTTTCTATTTTCTTTTTCCAAAATTTCTTCCCACCTATTTATTCTTTTAACTTACTTTTTACAATTTTTATTTCTATTTTTTAAACCTTTTTTCCTCGCCTCTTTTCATTGACAATTCCATCAAACAATTCATGTTACCCGACACCAAATTATTTTAGGACTTAGTTTTTTTTTTTTTTTTTTTTTTTAGAAAATGAATGTACACTATTCAGGAAATGTTCACATATGATTGTCCAAATTTACATAGATTCGTTAACAAAAGCTTGCCTTTTAACCGGTTGGAAATGCTGGTCAAGTGCCGGACTAGAGTTTCAATACAAAGACTTTTTAAACTGATAGATCATCATATTACTGAGCAATTTGATGTTGCAGGTCAGCGTTTACACTCTCATGTACAAGGTATCTAACGCAAAGAGATTATGCTCCCAAGAAGGAAATCATGAACCTACAGTAGAGCAAATTGCAATGCATGCTGGAATGTCGGTTGAGAAACTGCAAAGATTGCAAGTTGCAGTAAGAAAGCCTATTTCAATGCAACAGTGTGTGTGGACAGACCAAGCTACAACTTTCCAGGTATTGTTTCTTGGGGATTTTCCTGCCCATTTTAATTTTTTACTCCCTCTATCCCAGAATGTTTGTCTCATTTTGATTTTTTTTAATGGTTTGAACTTTGACCAAACATTGAAATCGATTCAATCATTCTAGTAAAGTTCTAAATATTGTAATTGATATACCATTAAGTGATTTATTAATAAAAAATTATAGAATTTCATTGTGATCATTAGATTGACACCAATGTTTGGTCAAAGTTCATTTATATTGACCATAAAAAGTCAAAATGAGACAAACTTTCCGGGACAAGGGAGTGTAATATCTTAGAATTAGAGATGAGGTAAGAAGAAGCGAGAGGCCCGAGTGTTAGCATGGGCTGGCCTGGGCCGACAATGGACTATGTTGGAGGTTCCACCTTAAAACCAATTGGTGATAAGGGGAGTAACTTCCTCTTTATCTCTAACATAATACACCCTCCTCCATCCCAAAATAAAAGTCGCATAAGTCGCATTTGACTTGTCATCGTTCTTGAGGGCAGTGCCTGACTCGCTTGTACATCGCTTGTACAATGATAAAATTGCACAAAACTTATTTCCTTATTTGGAAATTGCAGCAAATAACTTCAGACCCTGTAGTTGAGAGCCCAAAAAGAGCGGTTGAAAAGAAGTACATGCGGAATCACATCCGCAACCTTGTCACATTTCTCCCTCCTATGGAGCGTAAAATTATTACAATGAGATACGGGATCGGGCGCGGATATCGAGAAACACTAGCTGGGATTGGTGCAGTCGTGGGGCTTTCAGATGAACTGGTGCGTAGGTTTGAGATGCGGGGACTCAACAAACTGAAGGAATTTATGAGTAGCCAAGGACTGGATGCCTATGCAGATTTGCTCTTCTAGTTAAGAGCAGAGTGTATATTTATTTATTTATTTACTTTTGTTCTCTCTTTTTTGTTTGTACATTATGTTCACAGGTTTTGTCCCCTTACACTCCATGTTCCTGAACATTTTGTTTTTTCCAGAATAGGAACAATCAACAATTTACTGAGTGTTGATAGTTCCATTTGACAAGTCAAGGTTTTTATGATTTGCTTGCACTTTCTTTAAATTGCACTACAACTATTGTCTTTAGTTTTCTTTTTGAAATCTCTAAAAATTCGATTTCTTTTTTGGAATAAATTGGAAAGGGGGTTGGAACTTGTGTGTGATGTGGCGGATTTTATTTATTTATTTCCTATGTTTCTTTGAGCTTAAAATATAATTTTGACGTATTTAGTTTTTTTTTTTGGTAATGACAATTTAGGGTCCAAAGTTTAGGAGATGTGTGCCAATAGGGGTCTGATGTATCAATTTTGTCAATTTAGGGTCCAAAGTTGACAACGTTAGTCAATTAAGGGTTTTTGGACTAAATTGTAAAGAAAATCTAGTTAAGTAACAGAAGCACTTAACTGAAGTTTGTTTTGGATGTTCGTCTAGGCATTGTGTCATTTCACACATCCCTTATACAGTAGAACCTAAATTGTCATTTACTATTATTATTATTTTTTAATAATTTTAATTAATTTTAAAAATACTAATAAATCAAAAAAAGCAAATAAAAATTAAAGTGTTTTTTTTTTTTGGAAACACAAAATGTGAAGTTATAAACAAGGAAAATTATTAATAAATTTAAAAATAATTTTATGAAAAAATGAAATAATTAGAATACTAATATTAATAATGAACAATAGTAAACCACCACCACAAAAAAAAAAAAAAAAAAAAAAAAAATCTGATCCCCACTTTCTTCTTTTTTAAAAAAATTAAGTGTTTTTTAATATAATTTTTTAACACTTTTTTTTTTAAAAAATTATACATTTTATTTTATAGTGATTCTAAATGATTTTTTTATTTTATTTATTGAAAAAGTATTTTAATAACGTTTTAATTATTGGTTAATTTAATATAAGAAAATAAAATTTAATATTTCAAAAAAAAATATTATTAATTTTCTTTGTCTGAAATGATGATATAACCATCCAAATATTCAAAACAAACTCCAGTTAAGTCCACGTGCAAAACACGTATGACTTAACTGGATTCTGTTAATAGAATCGTTAAAAAACCCTAACCTGCACAACGTTTGCAACTTTGGACTCTAAATTGACAAAATTGATACATCAGACCCCTATTGGCACACCCCCTAAACTTTGGACTCTAAATTGTCATTTCCCCTTTTTTTGGGTCAATTATGTAATTTTGAGGTTTTATTGTAATTTAGGAGTATTTTAGTCTTTTTATATTTTATCCACATGTAAAATAATTTATGAAGTTAAAGATTAAGTTCCAAGATGACAAGTAATGTCAAAATCAAATGAGCATGTCTCCTGTGTGCCGCCGCACAGTGTGCGACTGCGCACGGAGCCGAGCCTAATTTTTTATTTTTTTTTTATTTATAATCAAAGTTTTTTTGTTGACCATGAAAAGTGAGACTATCTTTTCGAGACAGAAGGAGTATTAAAGTTTCATTTGAATGACGGACAGTAATGAAAAATGTTAGCGGTATCTTTTCTTTTTGTTGCATTTTATATAGGCTCAATTAGTTTTTCTGTTCAAGTATTTACTCCTTTAGTCCTGATTTGTCCCGATTTAAAGTTCTATGTTAGTCTAAGTTTGTACGTGTATTAAAAGGAAGCAATGCAAAATGAGTCAACAATAATAATGAGTTGAGAATACAACTGTACAAAACACTATTCATAAAGCAAGTTAGTGAAACATGTTATGTGGCAAAACTAGAAATCGTAACAATAGATTGTTGCGATTTGTTGACTAATGTGCATGCAAGAAACACCAAAGGTTTTGGTTTGTTATTTGAATAGTCTAGTACATAAATAATAATTAGAGTCGGGAAGGCACTCATAGTAGACTCATTGAAAATTAGAGTCGCCACGCCACATTTAATGTAGGCCAAAAACTTTGAAAAAAGGCCATTGATACATGAGTCTAAGAGTCACATTTCAAGAGAGAAATATTATAAGTGATCACCCCTCTTAACCAACAAAACGTGTGTGTGGGCTCTCCTTGTGAGTTTTGAAATCAACAGAAAAAGTTTACAGGAATAGACTAGAGAAAAGGGAGCATGAATAAAGAAGAGATGGGGGCTTCTCAACAATCTGTCCTCCCGAGCGACATGACTGTGCAACGACGAGTAGTGCCCACGATGGTTTCTGACTCTTAAACTAGACAGTTTTGCATAGCAGGAAACACAAATTCTGAATATTGCGCACTTGATACTACTTGAAAACTTACTTTTGGTAATTCAACAGCATCCAGAAGACTTGGGTGCTACACATAAATCCATTGTGACAACCAAAGATTCCACTCAAACTGCAAAATAGGATGAAGTATACAAACCAAATAAGAGTCTGAAATTAGACGTTTTAGCCTTAATGTTGAATGGGAGGAAATAACCTGAAGAGCTTTACACAGAAGCGAATAAAAAAACTTCAACTCTCTTTCATGTTACCTGCACATAGAGCAGTAACTCATTCGCCCTGTTCTAATGGAGGAAGAACTGCATAATGAGAAGCCAAATCTTCTACAAGTGAGAACTTTCCCAGAAATCTGCATCCCTTAATGACCATTTTGACCCAAGAGGTACCATTCCATCAAAATCATCAATCTCATCTTTCTCAGGGCTTGCTAAGGTCCTTCATAGAGGACTGGTTGATCTACGATCTTGACAAGAACCAAAATTTGCTTGAAGGGTCTTCTATTAAGTTGTCAAGTTTTCAGTTGAAGACTTGAGAATCTCTTTTGCCTTCAACAACAAGGACACTGAACGCCCAGGCTGACAGCAGTCAAGACATTGGCTTTGGGTATTAAAAAGGATTTATCACTACCAAACTCCTTGACGTCAAAGAGCGAGCAATATTTGCAAGGTATAAGAAACCCTACTCAATCGTACGTCATTAAGAAAACAAGTCTTCAATAAATCAAGAATGGTCTGGTTTTAATCAGAATCCTTCCAATAATAATCAAACATCAACGTTCAAAATGTTCAATGCACTTAGCGAAAAGGGTGATTTTAAACACCGGCTAAGCATTAGCACTGTGAAGACTGCCTACCAGCGAAGTGTAAACCTTGTCGTCAGGCGAGAGTCCAGCCTTTGTCATCTCATCATATAGCTTAAAAGCTTCATCGGACCTTCCCACTTTTGACAGTCCCGAAATCATTGCTGTGTAAGTTACTAAATTCCGAACTAAACCCTTGTCAGAAATTTCTTTGAACAGTTTCATTCCCTCGTCTATGTTTCCAGATATACACTCTCCATGTACAAGGGAAGTGTATGTATAAACATCAGGCTCTATCCTCTTTTCTTCCATTTCATTTCTTAGCTTATGAGCTTCCTTCATCATTGCCTTCTTGCAATAGCCATCTATAAGGGTATTATATGTCCAAACATTAGGTTTTGCTCCCTTACTCTCCATTTCCCTAAACGCCCTTTCAGCTTCATCTAATTTCCCTTGCTTGCAAAGTATATCAATCAACGTACTAAGAGTCACCGTATTTGAAGCAACCCCTTTTTCTACCATTGAATATAGCACCGTCTTTGCCTCCTCTCGCCGATTCAATTTACACAAGCTGGTAGCAATAATATTATAACCATACGCATCAGGCTCAATTCCGTTCTTTTCCATGACACTGAAAATCCTCTGTGCTTCATCGATCATCCCAATCTTGCAGTACCCATCCATTAAAGTGTTGAATATAATCCGATTAACGACAATTCCTTTTGTTTGCATCTCATTCAATAGATTTTCCGCTGCTTCCATTTGCCCAGCTTTGCAAACACCATTAATCAAGGCCCCGTAAGTATGGGCATTTGGAACAAGCCCTCTCTCACACATTTCATCGAACAATAAGAAAGCCTTTTTCATATTCCCCAATATACAGTTTCTGTTTATCATCGATGTGTAAATATGTACATCACCCTGAATCCCCTCTTCAAGCATTTCGTCAAACAGCTTCTCTGCGTCATCAACCTTCCCCAACTGCAAAAAATAACCAATCAAAAGAGTATATGTTGTCACATTTTTGGAAACACCTTCTTTCGTCATTGAACATAAAACTTCTTCCGCTCTCTCAAAATCCAATTTCTTCAAATAAGCATTGATCAATGCATTATATGTGTATTCATTCGCCCTAAATCCTCTCCCAATCAATTCATCAATCAACTCCCGTGCCTTACCGACCTCGCCTACTTTACACATCCCATCAACCACAATAGATATAGAATAAGCAGTGATACGAACACCAGACTGGACCATCTTCCTGAAAAACTCAAACATCAATTCCAACTTATCACATTTCTTAACTGCAAGCAAAAAATGCATACAAACCCTCTCATCAATCTGAAACCCATGATCCTTCAGATAATCAAATATCTCCGAACATTCTTTAAACCTCTTATTACCGGCATACACTCTAAACAAATTATCAAACACCTTAAGGGCAACCTTGGGTTCCTTACAAATCTCACGAACAAAATTTAGAATTTCGCTAACTGGGTATTCTGAATTGGTATAATGACAAGAAGCAAGATGGTTAAGAACGCTTTTGCCTAGTTCAAAATCTCGGGTTTCAATCAAACGGCAAGCTAAGGTAATGTGAGATTCGAGATTGGGCTTTTGGGAGGAAAGAGCTGGGTTTGACTGAAGATAATTGATGAAATGGAAGCAAGATCGAGGTGGGAGATGTGGGTTTGAGATAATGAGATGGGTTATGCTTGGATTAAGATTGGAAATTAGGGAAGGAGGAATTTGGTGGGGTGGGTTCTTGATTAGGGTTTTGGAAATGTGATTGATAATGTTTTGGTCAGATTCTGAAATTGGGATTTTGGGGAGGACTTTCTTGGTTGTTACGAACATATTTCGATTAGTCATTTGGAGTTTGTAGGAGGTGGAGGTAAAATTTGAGAAGGGAAGCATGCAGACAAAGTGTTTGAAGATTTGATAGCAAGACAAGAGTAAGACTGGGTTTTCAAAGATGAGAAAATTTTGCGGGAAACTAAGGTTCAGGGTTTAATGTTTAGAGTTTATGATCTAGGGTTTAAGGTGTTTAAAAAGTGGATTTTTTATAACTTATATACTTTAGTACCTTCGAATACGAATAAAAAGGATAAATTGCAAAAAAAAAAAATCACCTAACTATTCAGTTTCCATAGATTTGATCACCAAACTGATTTTTTTTTTTTTTTTTTTTTTTTTTGCATCTAACACATCCAACTCATTTTTTTATTGAGTACGTGATCATTATCACTAACTCTGTTGCGTTTTTTCCGTTAAATCAGTCATTGCCATTGCAAATGACATATTTTAAGGGAATTTTCGGTAACCTACCCTAATCTATCTTCTTCATTCGAGAAACATGGAGAAACTATGTATCAATTCAGATTCCGCTCTGTTCATGTTTCTAATAAAAACACCCAAGTTAAATTCACCCCAATTTCAGATTTCTCTCCATCCCTGCCGGCCATTCCGTCACCCAACCGCCACTAGATCTGATCAATTCTAAGCCACAATCTCTCCCGGCACCACTCTCTCCTTCCGACGAGACAGCCAGTGACGGGAAAACATCAACGAATTTGGTAAACCTTCAAAATCGATGAAGCTTATTGAGAAGAAAACAAATCTACTGACAATAAAGCTTTCTTTTTTTCTTTTTTCTTTTTGGGAATGTTTAGCCAATTTTGATAGCATGATTCATCATTAAGTTAATATTTTATTTTTATTTTTCTTACAAAATGTTAAGAGTGCCGAAAATGCTCTTGAAAAAACTCGCGTGACATGGACATGACTGATTTAACGGGAAAAAGATAACGAAGTTAGTAATAATGATCATGGACAACAAAATAAATGAGTTGGATGTGTTAGATTTAAAAAAAAATGAGTTGGGTGATCAAATCCAAAGAAAGAGAACATTTGAGTGATTTTTTTTTGCAATTTTTCCAATAAAAAATGTACATCAATTGCAATTGGGTTTTACTCCATTTTTACTCATTTGATTTCCAACATTATATTTTTAGAAACCCGATTTCCGAAATTAACATTTTATTGCAATTTAGTATAAAATGATGGAGCATCATTTAAAAAAAACATGATGAAAATTATTCTTTTCTTGAAAATTGCAATGTCGACCACACCAACTTAACTCACTCATTTTTTTCGCACTATTTCATCATGGTATTCGTACCGTTAGTAAATCAAACCCAAAGAGATGACAAATTATAACGAACGTAATCGACAAATAAAAACACAAATTTTCGTGGTTCACCAACAACCTATTGGTTACGTCCATAGACAAAGGGAGAACAAATATTATTAATATGACAGAAGAAACAATTACAGAAGAGGATCACTCTAATCTACTTTGCACGAATTTTGATCACAAATTTTTTGACTGTGCAAACCTAAATCTAGAATTATTGATCTCTCTCTTACTTTTTCTGAGCAACTGAGCTACTAAATTAAATTGGGACAAAAGGAGTATATATATATTGCGTATGAGTAATGCTAGGGGCACAAAACAAAGTCACAAAATCATGCTCACACAATGAGGTATCGATATTTTATTGGTTGTAGCGATAGTGGACCCGCCACAATCTAATTAAAACACCAATAAAATCACTACACCTAAGATTTTGTGAGTGAGATTTTGTGATCTTTTTGTGCCCCTAGAATTATTCATTGCGTATACTCTAATTCTCCCAATTCTAATTACATAAGGATTCTTCAAATCCTTTTGAACTAAGGCTGCTGCACGCCTAACACAAAAGCCCACTTCCTAGGCCCATTATTATACTCATGTGCTGGTCTTTGGCTTAAGCCTCAAGCATTCGCTTAAGATCAGGTTCGTCTCAGCAAGTATGGCCATTGCCATAGGTAATTGCCACCGGTCTCAAAATTATGACAACTTATTAATTTAATGAGTAAACCACAAAATGGACTCGCGTAGTATTGCCCCAACATCACTTTGACATGCGTACCATCAACCCAGTAAATGTATCTTGCGTACTATAGTTTTATTATCAATTTCCCTAAGATTTGTAACACCAGTTAAAAGTTAACAGAACTGTTAATAACTTAACAAAATTTTAGATTCAAATTTTTAAAATTAACCCTTAATTTTAAAATAAACTCCCTTTATATTCATCTTCTTCCTCCCTTTCTTCTTCATATCCTCACACTTCACCAGCCAACCACCACCCACCAGTCTGCCACCACCACCGCCACCAAGAACATACAACAATGGCATATGGGTTTCTTTGAGAAGGTCGCATCCGGGTTCTTTGATTCTCCAATTCAACAGCGACGTGTCATTCTGCACCAAACACTCCCTTCAATCCCAGATTTTGAAACCCTAAACTAGAAATTGAGACAAAACAAAGTGATTTAATTTTCGAAACCCATCTGCACCAAACACTCCCTTCAATCCACAATCCATAACTGTCGCCGGCCACCTCCATTGCCTCTGCCACCACCACTACCACCACCATAACCATTGCCACACCACACTTCCATTGCAACAGAAAATTAGAATACCAGATTCATTTTCCAAAACCCCAAATTCGCTTTGTGATTCGATTACATGGACGAATCGAAACCTAAATCTTGCTGAAAATTGTCCGGGTTCACCATTCAACAAAGAAGGTCGGTTCTTCAACGACAAAGATCAATTTTGGGTTCTTAAATTTACGGATTTCAGTGGAAACCCATAAATGAGTTCTTCGATTTATGGATTTCAATCCAAACCTAAATCTTTGCTTTTTGAATTTCAGTTTGATTTTGGATTGATTTTGGAATCCCTAATATGACAAATTACCATTGTTGAAGGAATTGCCTTATGGAGTTATAGCAAGAGAGAGAGAGAGAGAGAGAGAGAGAGAGAGCCGGGGGGGGGGGATTATTTGAGGAAGAAGATGGAATGGAGGGAGAAGAGCAGCTGGGTGTTTTATGGTGGCAGTGCGGTGGGAAAAATGGGGATGGGGGCGGCTGTCACAGAGAGGAGGAAGGAGAAGTAGGTGAGTGATGTTTAATGGGGGAGGGGTGTTAGTTTTAATTGAAATTGTTAGTGGATGTTAGTTTATAGATGGGGAGGGGAGTGGTCATCATAAAAGCTTAGTTTTAGAGTTAGTTTTCTAACATTTGCTAAGATTCAGTGGAAAAGTGGAATAATTTGAACACCAGAGTCACATTTGTAAATATGAGTCATACTTTTTGTTAAGTTATTAATAGTTCTGTTAACTTTTTAACTGGTGTTATAAATCTTAGGGAAATTGATAATAAAACTATAGTACGCAAGATACATTTACTGAATTGATAGTACGCATGTCAAAGTGATGTTGGGGCAATAGTACGCGGGTCCATTTTGTGGTTGACAAATTCTTATATACAACCGTTGCACATGGTGCAACGGGCAAAACACGTGGGTCAACCCACTCAAACGGATTTTGTCCAGTGGTCCAAGGCGTTGTCCAGCGGTCCAAGGCGTTATCCATCGTTATTACCCAGCGGTTCTTCTTAAAACTGGTCCATCAATTTGTCCAGCGGTTAAAAAAAAAAATCTCCAAAAACTTTAAAATGCTATATCTTGAGTTTTATAAGTCGGAAAAAATATTTAAAAATACCGTTGTGTTCGTCTCGACGAGACGAATAAAACAACATAGGTCATGATATGGTTTGATTTTTTTTTAAAAAAACATATTTTTTACACACAAAAAGTTTGAGTTGCTCATCAGCTAAGATGTAACACTATGTTCTGATAAAAGTAACACTTCCATCTTCAAAAAGTAACACTTTCTACTGTTAAAGGTAATAGCAGTTTTACAAAAAAAAAAAAAATTGGTTTGCATTTCAATTGTTACTTTCTCAATAAAAAAATGTTACATATCATATATAATGTTACATTTAAGAATATAAACTGTTACAATTGAGAAAAAATGTTACATTCATTTTTATAAAATGTAACATTAGTTTTAGTTGTGAATCCTATGTTATTGAGAGAGAACAATTGTTACATTTGAAACAATGAGTGTTACATCCTTTTTATAAAAATGTGACATTAGTTTAGTTGTCAATCTTTATGTTATTTTTTAATGTATTGCACCAAAATAGTGGTAAATTTTGGAACAAAAAGTGTTACATTTGAAAAGGAAAAAGTGTTACATTTTATTATAATAAGTGTTACCTTTTTTTGAAGGAAAAAAGTTTGAGGTGGTAAAAAAAAAAAATGAAAAATCCCGTCGCACCGTGCGACGGGTGTACAGGAGAGTTGCTCTTTGTGGTTTACTCTCAATTTAATGAAATTGAGAGAATAAATTATGAGCAGATGTTCCGTTTTTTCAAAAAATCGGACTCCACTCTCTTATTGCCACATCATACCTAAAGCAGCTTTTCATCTTTACCTTTAATTTTCTGAAAGAGCATATTCTACAAATGTCCTTATACTTTAGCTTTTCCTAATATAACCTCTTCCTTGTTAGTCTTTGTCTTAAAAAAAATAGTCTTATTTAATTTTTGATGGTAACATCATAACTAAATTTTGATCAAATATAATATTAATTCAATTATATTAGTGAAATAAATCACTTAAAAATTTGTATATACCAATTTTTAAAATCATCACTAACTTGATTTGATTGACATTAGTAAATGGTCAAAGTTCACTTGAGTCGATAATTAAAAGACCATTTTTCCGAGACAGATGGAGTATTATACTTTACCTTTAAAATAAATGACATATATAATTAGCAATGATTTTTTTAAAACATATTTTGGATGTTTATCTTAAGCATGAAAATGAATATCATTGTTCTTTTTTTTTTGTTAAAAAAAGGAAGTTAAAAGACATTAATATATTCTTCAAAAAAAAAAAAAAATGACATTAATATACATAAGTGAGCAACTCTGAGAATGCTTGCTAAAATAATAAGTCAAATTGACCCCAGATGAAGTTTATTGAAGCAGCGTACATTTTTAAGTGTCCATTATAAATATTGTCTCATCACAATTATGATTAAAGGAGTGGACACAACAATTAAAAAAAAATAGTATATGTGTAATAGAAAATGAAGAGATAGAATGAGTGAGGTAAAATAGTAGTGTTGGTTAAATAAATTAAGTGATAGAAAATAAAGAGAGAGAATGAGTTTGGTTAAATGGTGGAGTTGGTTTAAAAATGAAAAATTATTATATTTTGATACTTCTATCTTAATAGGATTCAGGGCCGGCCCAAGGGGTGGGGGGGGGGGTGGGGGGGGGGGGGCGCAGGTGGGGCCTTTGGCCGGAAAGGGGCCCAAATTTTTTATAGCATATATATATATACACACATACACGACACATATATTATCTTTATTTAAGAAATAATAGAAACAAAATTATCACTATTTTTTTCTTAAAAAAAAAAAAAAAAATCAGCTGACATATTTTATTAGTTCATTTTTAAGAAAAAGAGGCCCCAAGAAAAATATACACAAAAAAAAGGCCTATTTTATTTGAGAAAAAAAACAACCAAGTTCCACTACGCATATAATTTTTAAGGCTTCATATTTCCTCATTCATATTATATTTGAGCCCTTATACTTTGTTGCTTCATGTTTTTAATAGTTTTGTTATACTCCCATGACATCATAAAATGTCTTATTTGACCATTAAAGAAATGTTGATATATTTTCCTTCATCATTATTCTTAATACGAGTAAGAATTACATTCGTAGCAAATGACTATTTAGCATTTGTGGTGTTTTAATTTAGGAATTTCTCTTATTTTAATAACTCAAAGAAAATATTTTTTTCTTGTGAATAATATAAGTTGAAATAAAAACATATTTAGAAGACATGGATATGTATAATCTTCTGTGGAGTATTTTTTTTTAGTCCTCATATTTTTATTATATTATTATATTTTTGGTGACCATAATTTAATCTTATATTTGCAAGAGTTTTTATGACTATTTCATAATATATATCTATAATATGTTCTTTTGCAAATTTTGGGACGTTATATGTACATTTTTTTAATCATATTTTTGCTGTACATATTTTTTTATTTTATAATTTTACTCGGTTTTATATATTTTGTTACTATTATTTATAAAAAATTGTAGGTTTGATTATAACCTTTAATTTATCTGTTATTACACTAAGTTCAATCAATTAATCTTACAATTATTTTATACTTCAATACAAACTAAAAGTACAAGTTAACAAAAACAAAAAATTGCTACTAAAAACAGGAGTTTTGAGAAGATAAAAATGATTTATAAAGGGCCAATCATTGTTTCAAAAAAAGAAAAGCCTCTCATTGAACTTTGCCCAGGGCCCCCAAAAATCTTGGAACGGCCCTGATAGGATTTATAAATTTATATTAGGGTAATTACTTCTTATTTAAATTACATAGTCAAATAATAAAAAAAAAAAACTATCAACATTTTATTTCAGACGGAACAGAGGGAGTATATTTCAATTTGTGCTTCAAAGTTTTTCGAATGTTGAAAATAAAATGAAAAAGATGATATCTAAAGTCATCACAAGCCCTTAATTAGTGGTGTTAAAGAGATAAAAGAAGAACATGTATAACAAAGGAAAAATAAAAAAGGAAAAAAATCTTAATAACCAAAGTCCGATCTTGATCAATACAGGAGTAAGAAAGTAGTAAAAGTGTTAATAGTTCTATCTTATGTACTAGATAGTATTTTTCATAAGTTAAAAGGGTCATTTGTGAAACTTTTTGATTGAAAGCGACATTATAATTATATGGCTACTTTTATCTACGCCTTATCTTACCGTCCGATTCTTTCATTTCCCCAATGTCCAGCATCTAAGGGAGTCCGTTTTATACACCTTAGCAGACAGTCCGTTCCTAATGCACTCCCTAATTTAATCCATTAAATTAGATGTCTTCAATTTCAAAGGCATTGTATTTAACAAATCTCCACCTTAACTTTGAATCTCCCAAATTAATAACTCAGATTTAAGAAACACTGACATAACTCCACCTTGAGTTCGTAGCAGAACATATTTTTCTCTTTTGCCTCAGATATGTCTTTCGTCAAAGACACTAGACTTGTCCTCCAGAAATCCAGATTTTTTCGCGCGTCACAGATGTATTCCACTAGACACCCAGATAATCAGACAAATCCCACTGGACACCCAGATGTGCACCTACGGGCACTCAGAATCGCCCCAACAGGCAACTAATAGAAATTCAGACGTGACACATCCAAACGACATTGGATCATGCCAACCAAAACAGTTCAACCTGGTGTATCTCTAGCTTGCCCGGTTCACTCCCTTCTAGAGTAACTCGCTGCTCTACCTGTTTGTCAAACCATCACCCAACTCAGAACATGTAGAACCTTGGAGGATGTACAAGGAACCGTGTCTTTCACCAGTCAAAATTACATCTGAACCTTTGCTGACATTCAGAACGCCACCTTCACATTTGAAACTATACCCCAATTTATCTAGCTGACTAAGAGATATCAAATTCTTCGTTACTCGTGGAACATGTCTAATCTTGTTCAATGTGAAAAATTCATCACCAGAAGTCCTCACCCTTATGGAGCCCATGCCAACTACCCTGCACACAGATCCATTAGCCATATAAATATAACCACCTTCTTTCTACTCATAAGTTGTAACTACTCCTTGCGCGGACACATGTGATAAGAAGTCCTCGAATCAAGAACCCATGCATCTTCCTTGCACGTTTGTTATTCAGTCACTAGGGCATAATCACAATCCTCATTCAGATTGTCACTGCTTGCCATCGCAGCAGTAGACTCAGATTTCCTATGCTGCTCACTCTCTTCTTGAGACAGTCAGATTTTCAGTGCTCATTTTCCTTGCAATAATTACAAATATCTCCAGGTCTTGGACCCCTCCTAGAAAAACCATCGGTTTTCCTACCATGTCCCCTGTTGCTTTCTACAGCCAAACCTAATGTCTAAGATTTTTCACTTGCACCACTAGCCTTTTGTTGGTTTCGATATAACATGCGCATCGGAATTTAGCATTTAAATTTTGAAACCCAAAGCCCATAGATCCGTTCATATGATTAAATAAAATACAACAATATGAATAGAGGAAAAACTAACCCTTAATGACTTTGAATTCTAGCTTTGATCTTGGTGGAAAACTTTAATCACAAACGTAAGAACACGAACTTCGAAGATGATAAGCTTCACCCTCTAGCGGTATCCACACCACGAACGAATATCAAGGAGCTTCTTGATCTTGGTTGCTAGACAAAATTATGAAACACACTTTCACAATTTAATATGACTATATGGAATTTTATTTATGTGTTATTTTGTTCTTCAATCAAAGATGTCTTAGAACAAAATAAAACCTCTCTCAAACTCTTTTGAGACTCACAAAACATTTTTTTTAAGAGTGCTGGCCGAATTTGGTCTTTATACACAAGTAGGACCTATTCCAAATAGGAAACTTGTGTCAAAAATCGTCCAAAATTCGTTTCCTAATCAAATTAGGAATCTGCCAACCCGACAGTACTGTGCGGCCGCCCAGAATCCACTGTGCGGTCGCACAACTATCTGAAACAAACTGGTACATAAAATGAGCTAAGTGTGCGGCGCCCAGTCCATACTGTGCGTCGCCCATTTCCCAGATTTCCAGAATTTCCAAAATTCCAATGTAGTCCTTTTAAAGATTCGTTCTCTTGTGTGTGACCCTCTAGGATTATCTAAGTTGGCAATGGGTTCGAACATGAAACCATAAGATATGATTAGGTTCTAGCAAACCATCACACCTACCCAAATAGTATAACTAGATACAAGTTCGCATTCCTTTAGAACATGTCATAATCCTTTTGTCCACGATGTCATTGAACACAAGTCATGGTCAAACAGTCAACTTGTTTTGTTCAATACTTTCTCGATTCCGAATATGTTGATAATCCAAATGACATTGATCCAATCAATTCATTGAGTCCGGCCGAACATTTCATCAACATCATTCCTACGAGAGGCCCAAGCTTGACATCTCTCCGAAAAGGGACAAATCCATTTAACTTATTATTCTTCCCTACGTGAATCCGATTATGCCAATCATACCCTTTATAACTATCCGGTTAAAGACAGCGTTTGAATATGTCAAACATAATGTTCATCAAGTGGAAGACTATAATAACTTCATGTCTAAGGATTCAAATGACATAACTAATATGAGATATATGTACGACATAGACCATGACATAAATCTCATAGAGCGGGTCATGTCCAGTACCTTGTTCCAAACAAGTACTCATAAATCTAACATGATCATCCCATGATCATTTAGCCTTTATACTAGTGCTTAACAAGTACTAGGGACGAGATTATTATAAGTAAACATGAACAACAATAATAATCAAAACATTTCTTTATTGATATGAAATAAATGATAACAATTACAACGTTTATTAAACGTGCCTAGGGCACCGCTACCAACAATCTCCCACTTGCCCTAGGTCCAATCTCCATGTATCTAATACCTATGGACCTAACATGACCATCATGTTTAGCTTGTGGAAGTCCTTTGTTAGCGGGTCCGCAACATTGTCATCAGTAGGTACTCTGCATATATTTACGTCTCCCCTATCAACAATCTCTCGAATGATATGAAAACGCCTAAGTATGTGTTTAGATTTCTGATGTGCTCTTGGTTCCTTTGCTTGAGCAATAGCACCATTATTATCGCAATAAAGGTCTATTGGATTAGCAATGCTAGGAACCACTTCAAGTTCAGTAATGAACTTCTTAATCAAAACAGCTTCCTTTGCAGCATCCGATGCAGCAATATACTCAGCTTCTGTTGTAGAATCAGCGGTTTGTACTTTGCTTGGAACTCTTCCAGCTTACAGCTCCACCATTTAACATAAACACAAAACCCGATTGCAATCGACTATCATCTTTGTCGGTTTGGAAGCTTGCATCCGTGTAAGCATTTACAACGAGATCATATTCCATTCCTCCATAGACCAAAAACGAGTCTTTAGTTCTTCTCAAGTACTTAAGAATCGCTTTTACAGCTACCCAGTGATTTTCGCCATGGTCGGATTGGTATCTACTCGTCATGCTCAAAGCATAAGACTATCAGGGCCTAGTACAAATCATGGCATACATGATGGACCCAATTGCCGAAGCATATGAACATCATTCATTTTCTCGCGCTCATCGTTTGTCTTAGGACATTGAGTCTTGCTTAGAGAAACTCCATGTAACACGGGCAAGGTGCCTCTCTTAGAATTTTCCATACGGAATCTTCTAATGACCTTGTCAATGTATGTACTTTGGCTTAAACCAAGTAGCCTCCTTGATCTATCTCTATAGATCTTAATGCCAAGTATATATGCGGCTTCACCCATATCTTTCATTGCAAACACTTTTCTAACCAAGTCTTCACAAACTGAAGTGTAGGAATGTCGTTTCCAATAGCAATATGTCATCCACGTATAAAACAAGAATAGCACTATGCTCCCACTAATCTTCTTGTATACACAAGTTCATCTTCGTTCTTGATGAAACCAAACTCTTTGGTTGATTCATCAAAACGGAGATTCCAACTCCTTGAAGCTTTCTTTAATCCATAGATGGATCTCTGCAATTTGCATACTTTAGAATTCTGTTCAAAACCTTCTGGTTGTGTCATATACACATCCTCTTGTAGTTTTCCATTTAGGAAAGCGGTTTTGACATCCATTTGCCATATTTCATAGTCATGATATGCGGCAATGGCAAGCAGAATTCTTATAGACTTGATCATTGCTACGGGTGAAAAAGTTTTCATCATAGTCAATACCATGAACTTGCCTATAACCCTTTGCTACAAGTCTAGCTTTGTAAGTATGCACCTTCCCATCCATGTCAGTCTTCTTCTTGAAGACCCATTTGCATCCTATGGTTTTTTACACCTTCGGGCGCATCAATCAAATTCCAAACTTGATTGTCTTGCATGGATTGTAATTCGGATTCCATGGCTCCAAGCCACTTGTCCTAATCAGGAGAAGACATCGCCTCTTGGTAGGTATTCGGTTCATCATTCTTCAATGATTTCCACCTCATTACTATCCGTTACGAGAAATCCATATCTCTCGGCTCGGATCGTAACCTACTAGATCTGCGAGTTGCTTGTGTTTTTGAACAGGTTCCATATCTCCTGTGTGGTTCTTGTTCTTGTTCCACTATTGGTTCAATTATTTTTCTGGTCTCGAATTTCTTCAAGATTTATTTTACTCTCACTGATTTCTTTGGAGAGAAACTCTTTCTCTAGAAAGACACCAGTTCGGGCAACAAACACTTTGTTGTCCTCACGGTTGTAAAATAATATCCTCTAGTTTCCTTTGGATATCCTACGAAAATACATTTGTCAGATTTGTGCAAGTTTGTCAGAGACAAGTATTTTGACAAAGGCTTCGCAACCCCAAATCTTCATGAAAGATAAACAGGTTTTCTTTCCGCTCCACATCTCATATGGAGTCTTTTGAACCGATTTAGTTGGAACACGATTTAGTGTGAAAGCAGCGGTTTCTAGAGCGTAACCCCAAAAGGATATTGGAAGATCAACTTGACTCATCATTGATCGAACCATGTCTAACAAAGTCCGATTTCTCCTCTCGGACACACCATTCCATTGTGGTGTTCCGGGTGGAGTCAATTGTGAAACTATTCCACAATTCTTTAGATGATCATCAAATTCATGACTCAAGTATTCTCCACCTCGATCTGATCGAAGTGCCTTAATACTTTTGCCAAGTTGTTTTTTACTTCATTTGAAATATTCTAAATATCTCAAATGCTTCACTCTTTGTTTCATTAGGTAAACATACCAAATCTACTATAATCATCAGTGAAGGTTATGAAGTATTAAAATCCTCCCTAGCATTGCTACTTAATGGTCCGCATACATCGGAATGTATCAACCCAATAAGTCGCTTGCCCTTTCACCCAACTTGTAAAAGTGTCTTAGTCATTTTTCCAAGAAGACACGACTCACAGTATCATATGACTCAAGGTCACATGAACCCAAGAGACCGTCCCCATGGAGTTTTAGATACGCTTCTCATTAATGTGACCAAGACGGCAATGCCACAAATAAGAATGATTTACATCATTAGGTTTAGATTTCTTATTTATATGATAGACTTTTCATTATTTTCATTCTTGACATCCAAGACATAAAGGCCATAAATGAATTAGCAATACCATAAAGCACATCATTTAAATAAATAGAAAATTTCTTATTCTCAATAAGAAACTTAAACCTTCATTATCCAAACAAGAAATTGAAATAATATTTCTACTTAAATCCGGAACATAATAACAATTGTTCAAAACAAGAATTAATCCGGAGGTAAAGTGACTTCATAAGTCCCTACGGCTAATGCAGCAACTCTTGCTCCATTCCCACGCGTAGGTCTACTTCACCCTCTTTAAGTAGTCTCCTATTCTTTAGACCCTGCACATTTAAACAAATGTGAGAACCACATCCGGTATCCAATACCCAAGAATCAGTGGTAGAAAGGAGAATATCTATCATATAGATACCTGAAGTCGACGCAGCCTTGCTGCTGCTTCTTCTTTTTTGCTCTTCCAAGAAAGCCTTGCAATTACGTTTCCAATGACCAATTTCTTGACAATGGAAACAGATTGCATCCTTTTGTGAATCGGGTTTTGCCTCAGAAGCCTTGGCAACACTTGCCTTGCTTATCTTGGGTTTGACAACTTTCTTACCCTTTCCTTTGGCACCAGCCTTCTTCCCATCATGAACTAAGAGCACGGAGAACCTTTCTCCGCAATCTTCATCTCCGCAGTTTTAAGCATCCCATGCAACTCGGAGAGATTCTTATCCATTCCATGCATGTTATAATTCATCACAAACTGATTATACTTTTAGGCAATGAATTAGAATGAGATCCGTGGCTAGCTCCAATGGGATTGGATAGCCAAGTTTCTCAAGGTGCTCTACATAACCTTTCATTTTCAGCATGTGAGGACTCACTTGTTGCCCTTCATTCATTTTGCAAGTAGTGAATGCAACAATGGTCTTGTACCTCTCTTACCTAGCTTGTTCTTGAAACATGGCTCTTAACTCCACGCCTATCTCATAGGCTTCCAAATGTTCCAAACTTTTTTGGAGTTTTGAGCACATAGTAGCAAGCATGGATAGCTTACATCTCTTGAATCATTACGATGTTTCTTGTAACTGTCTCTTTCTGCCCTAGGGGCAGTAGGTTCTGGTTCAGCAGGAAGAGGCCCATCGAGAATGTACAACTTGTCTTCTTGCCTAAGAACAATTCTTAGGCTACGGATCCAATCCATAAAGTTCGTACTATTCTCTTGGAGCTATCCTTCTCAAGGATCGATCGCAACGAATTGATTGAGTGTTAGTAGTCATATCTACAATATGCAAAATTTCCAAAATTTAATAAGTACCCGTTTTCATTAAAGAAATAAACATGTATTTTCAACAAATACTCCCACTAATTATATAACCTTCATATACATCTAATGTATAATATAATTTAATTGGGCTAAGATCCAACTTTATTTAACTTTTGAGTCCACGGAGGCGGACCGCTCAAAACTAAATTAATTAGGTAGACAATCTGTCAATCATATCCATATGATTCTTAGATCATTTTATGAGATTCTTTGAGAAATCTAATTTCAAAAGCATGTTTAATCTCATCTTTTGCCTAGGCCCAAAACCGTTTTGACGCCTAATTAAGTCCAACCATTTTAAACGCATAGGAACCATTCAATTTATGTACCTTGCGGAGGCAAGCCCACATTAAACTAATGAACCTCATCTTGCTCATACATGAATAAAATTATGTACCTCGCGGAGTCGAACCCACATTAAGATCACCCATGTATAAACAAGTGTTTTAATCATGGCATGACAATGAAGGACTTAAAACTTTCTTTGAAGGTTCATCACATATAGCATATAACACATTTTGAGCACATAATATAAACATGTTACACATCAAGTCTAGCCACTAAATTAATCTCCATTAATTTAAGCATGATATTTATGTGTTATTTGTTTCTCTATAATTATGAGGATGAGACTATTTCAACTTTGGTTATTATCTCAAAATCAAGACAACAAGAAAGTGCGGTCGAACTAAGCCATTAGGCAACCACACTCCGCACTAATTCAAGAAAACCAAGAAAGTAGTCCATGTGGCCGAAACTAGCAATAGATGGTCTCGATGAACGTAGGCCAATTGCATCCACAATTCCACATGGATCTCCAATCTTTGAATCAAGAACTTTGTTTCTCAATTTTAGCATATGAACTCTTCATAATTCTAACTTCGTTTTATCTTTGAAACTTTGATTGCGATCAAGTTTAGAAAACCAAATCTCGATGAACGCAGATTAGCCATCCAAACCTTGACCAATCTTAGAATCACAAGACTAAAACAAATAGGAAAACCAAACCTCAAAATCCACACACAAACCAACTACCCAAAACCCATTCCAGATCAGCAGGTCTGGACTAGTTCTGTTACTGATTTTGTTGATTTTTTGAAAAATTCCAGATTCTTTTTTGACCAAATCAGACTTTCTGATCCCTTTGTGCGGCGCCCAAAAGACCCGTGCGGTCGCCCAAAGGTGTGCGGCCGCCCAAAATCTTCTGTGCGGTCCCCGCCCACGATGATCAGATGTGCAAATTTTCAAAGTTCGAAAATTTTGTCTCAAAATTGTTTTTCCCCGATTATTAAAAACTTTGATCCAATAAAAAATTAATAATCAACAATTCTGAGTCCACCATAATTTATTTATTGCGATTGAATCGTGCGATTAAAGTTGCAAAACAATAAACCATATAAAATCACATACACATAAACATCATATATTCCAATATTCATATCATGCAAGGCACTAAACAATTTATATACACATACATGATCTAGGTATTGAAATAATCAACATGAACGGGGCTCTGATACTACTGTTTGGTTTCGATGTAACATGCGCAGCGGAATTTAGCATTTAAAATTTTGAACCCAAAGCCCATAGATCCGTTCATATGATTAATCAAATACAACAATATGAATAGAGGAAAAACTAACCCTTGATGACTTTGAATTCTAGCTTTGATCTTGGTGGAAAACTTTAATCACAAAAGTAAGAACACGAACTTCGAAGATGATAAGCTTCACCCTCTAGCGGTATCCACACCACGAACGAATATCAAGGAGCTTCTTGATCTTGGTTGCTAGACCAAAATTATGAACACACTTTCACAATTTAATATGACTATATGGAATTTTATTTATGTGTTATTTGTTTTTCAATCAAAGATGTCTTAGAACAAATAAAACCTCTCTCAAACTCTTTTGAGACTCACAAAACATTTTTTTTAAGAGTGCGGCGCGAATTTGGTCTTTTACACAAGTAGGACCTATTCCAAATAGGAAACTTGTGTCAAAAAATCGTCCAAAATTCGTTTCCTAATAAAATTAGGATCTGCACCCGACAGTACTGTGCGGCCGCCCAGAATCCACTGTGCGGTCACACAAACTATCTGAAACAAACTGGTACATAAAATGAGCTAAGTGTGCGGCCGCCCATCCATAACTGTGGGGTCGCCCTTCCCCAGATTTCCAGAATTTCCAAATTCCAATGTAGTCCTTTTAAAGATTCGTTCTCTTGTGTGTGACCCTCTAGATTATACTAAGTTGGCAATGGGTTCGAACATGAAACCATAAGATATGATTATCTTCTAGCAAACCGTCATACCTACCCAAATAGTATAACTAGATACAAGTTCGCATTCTTTAGAACATGTCATAATCCTTTTGTCCACGATGTCATTGAACACAAGTCATGGTCAAACAGTCAACTTGTTTTTGTTCAATACTTTCTCGATTCCGAATATGTTGATAATCCAAATGACTTGATCCAATCAATTCATTTGAGTCCGGCCGAACATTTCATCAACATCATTCCTACGAGAGGCCCAGGCTTGACATCTCTCTGAAG
>JAOWBW010003005.1:0-44317 GCA_026119855.1 Campanula takesimana
AAATTCTCCTCTTCTTCTTAGAGTGAAAGAAACCCTTTTTTATAGGTTTTTTTTGGTGACCTAGGTTTAAGTTGGAGAGTTGTTTATGGTTGGAATCAAAGACTTAATTCTTAAGGGGTTATTTTAAGACTCTAGGATCGGCCATGGGATTTTCCCCGATTGCATGAGTGTTTGCCAAGAAAAGGGGTTAAGATCAACAAGGAAACTGACCAAAAACCTGACTGTCGAGGGGGATACCTCGTACGAGACATCAATGTCTCGTACGAGGCATCTAAGTGCTGGAATCACTTATTTGCCCTTTGTGATAGTTTTAATGTTCAGTTTGGCCCTAACTAACGGAGTCAGTCAGAAACATAATGAAACATGTCCAATTCTGACTGAGAAACAACTTTGCTCACCCATGATCTTGGATGCACGGTGAGGATAGATTTGTACTGAGAAACAACTTTGCTTGTTCCAATTCTGAAAATATCCATTTGTTGACGACTCAATGTTCCATCTTGAACCGGGTTCAGATTCGACCTCTTGGTCTAAAGCAGGGCTTTTTCTGACCTTTCTGTTAAAAGCAGGGCTTTTCTGGAATTTCCCAAGAAAACATGTTTTTTGAGATTTTTCTGGGGATACCTCGTACGAGGGAACGATGTCTCGTACGAGTCTTCTCTGTTTTTGCGCATAACAGAGGCATATTAGGTGCTGAAAGTGATTTTCAAATCAATTTTCCTATTTCATTCTCGAGAGATTTCGACCCTAGGCAATTTTCTCACTCAAAAATCTTTGTTTTCACCAAGTTCTAGTGATCCCTAACCCTTTCAAATGGTCGGTGTGCATCATTCCCACAAAGAGCACCTCTTTGGTAGGCATATAAAGGGTAAAGTGTGGGCGATGGATGAGTTGTGCCCGTTCCCAGAGGACCATGTTTCACACGCCATTCGGCGGGTAAGGATCTCTTCCTCTGATTGAGTTTCCATGTCAATTTCGTTGCTGCATGTCTCAATTTAGTGTTCTAGCAATTCGACTTTCGCCAATTTTTGCCTAGAATTATCGCTGCTAGGGCTTATCATGCATGGCTGATCTTTCGATAGTATTTTACCCTTGTTGATGATGAAAATCATTGTAGTATGGTAGTACATGATTTTGACTGTCGCTTTAGGCAATTCCGCGACTTTTCGGGTAAAATGCTTGAATGAGGATTTTACCAATTTTTTGACATCCGTCTCTTTTGTCTTTCTTGTTTGCAGTCATTCAGGGTGATCAATAACTGTAAGGGCAACGTACGAGCGGTCGCTGAGAGGTGGGCAACTCTCAATGGTGAGATGAAGGAAGAGATCGAGAATCTCGGATTGAAACCCTTCTTCGACGGCCTTGTCGATGAGAGGAGGAATGTGCACTTACACCAGGACATCCGAGAGCATTGGTGGGATAGTACTCACACCATGTATATGCGGTGGGGGGAGGTTATCATGACCCCTACTGACTTTCATGCCATTACCGGACTTGCCATCGTCGGTGAGCCACTTGAGGTAGATGCGGACTTTACTCCTAGGAGGGATGATATGATGCATTTTCTAGGATTCTCTTATGGTCAGATGCATCTCACCGGTACTCGCATTTCAGTTGTTCGTGGCTTTCTGTGGTGGGCCTTTTTTGAGACGCGATTTGCCAATCATGCGTCGACTGCTCTGTTCACTCATCTGAGTATGTTGAAAGATATGCAGCATGTTACTGATGCTAGCTGGGGTTCTGCTGGCTTGGACCACTACTATGTGGCTATGGATGAGAGTTCACGGGATAGGGCGAACGGTGGCTTGGGTGGCTACAGTCATGCTTGGGAGGTATAATACTCATCTTCTTCTGTATTCCTCCTTTGTTTCAGCCCCAGTTTATTTTGATAGCATTTCATCTTAGCTACTGTGTATTGACCTCTTTTATGTTTCTTCTATTTTACAGGCCTGGGGATACGCCATGTTTGGTCTCTTCACTTTCAACCTTCGAGACAACACTGTCATGTTCCCTGATACTCTAAGATGGCGCCGGGATAATAGGGATACCCGTGATGAGCAGGCCGAGGGGGCTGACATGATAGTGGAGCGCATGAGGCTGTATTTTGACAGATGGGAGTCCGTCCTTGAGTCCGCTGTCGCCTTCTTTCCTTGGCGGGGTTTGGGCATTGATCACGCCTACGGGTTTGCTGGTATGATGCTACTGATGATTGGCCTTGGCAGGGGATGCTTTTACTTAGGAGAGAGAGTCTCTCACCAGCAGGGTGGTGGTAGACTCAATGTCGTTGTCCCTTTGGACCTGCCGGCTCATATGCTTAATCTTATGCCATTAAGGAGGAGGAGAGAGAGGATTAATTATTGGTCAGGATGCCTTTGACCATATGTCCTTGGAGGCTGATTACCAGGACTTCCTTGCTCGTCTCATGCCCCGATTGATTATAGAGGGTGATCAGGCTCAGGCCCAGGGAGTTGTCCACATCCCTTTCCGTCTACAGCTTGGACCAGCTTCCTTTACCTACAGCGTGGCTGAGGGGATAGATAGTACTGAGGATCTTCCCGCACAGTACGACATGCCTGAGGAACTCGTGCCTCCTGCTGATGCGACCATGGTATGATTTATGTCCCTTCTTCCGTCATTTCTGTCATCTTACCATTTCATCTTTCTGTTTATCATTTATCTGAAGATTTTGATATCTCCATTTATTTCTTCTCAACAGGTGCCCATTGCTGAGTATAGAGAGGTCACGGGACAGCTCGCCCAGTTTATGGCCTATGCCAAAAGGATAAAGAGAGAGATAGTGGGGCTGCTTGGACGGTTGGCTCAGCAGACGGCGGAGCTAGCTTCTTGCAGGAAAAGGCCTCGAACTGACGGATGATAGTGTGGCAGTGGAGACACGCCCTAGATAGGATTCCCCATCCCCCCCTTTTTGTTGATGATGTATTTGTTGCCTCGGCGTAGGCGAAGACAATTTTTTCTTTGGCTTGTACCTATGCAACAGTTACTTCCTAACTCTAGCACACAATACATTAGTTAATTTTAGTTTTATTTCTGACTGTGCAAATGTATTGACTCGTATCCGGTTGGTCAACCAAAGGGTAATTTTATGAGATGGATTCGCTTTGGGCCATTTATATGTGATGTATGAACTGTTTTTGGGTGAATTTCTGAGGTGATTGAGACATGTTTTGACTTGTCGGGCAACCTGGGATTTGAGCAGAGTTGTCATTGTTCTGATATGGGAGATGCCTCGTACGAGACATCGATGTCTCGTACGAGTCATCCCGTTGATCTGCGGCTGTTTCTCTTTTTTCCTCGAGGATTTGGTATACAAACTTGTATATAAACACCTCTAGTCCATCCTAGAATACCATGCAGCCTTGAATCAGTTATGGGAACCTTTCTTTTGGAGTAGAATTCTCAACCTTTTGCTCCCAATGGCCCTAAGTAAGTCCGTCCCTTCAACAATAATTGTTGATGAGTTCTCCTTGGACTTAGAGTTAGTGGAACGCTACAAGAATAATTTAGCAACGTTCTTCCGTTCATTCAATAAACCTCACCAAGAGAGATTTGTGGAGATGTTCAGTTTCAAGATTCTTTTCACCTTAAAGAATCTAAAGGTGGAATGGGACCTCTTAAAAGGAGTTGCACGCTTCTGGGATCCATCGACTCATCTCTTCAACTTTTCACTTAATGAGATGGTCCCTACCGTGGAGGAGATGGCGGCTATCTTGGATATGCCGTTGACCAGGGTGATTGCGGTTCCTAATTGTGACAAGGTACCGACGGAGTATCTTAGGGACTTATTGAGTATTGGCCTTCCAGAGGCGCAGAGTTACATTCATAACCACAATGTCGATCTCCACGCTTTGCGTAAGAGATTTAAAGGTCGGGTGACTCACGGTCACGGTGTGGATTCCCAGTGCTGCCTCTTGGCATTGTGCTTATTTCGAAGCGTGTTTTTCATGAGCAAGTTTGGCATGGCGGACACGGAGCTCGTGGATATCGTTCTACAAGCTAGAGGACAGGCCTTCAACCTAATCCCTCTCATCTTGGGGGAGACCCTTCATGGTCTTGATGAGTTACATCGAACCGGCTCTATGACTCGGGGAAGTCCATTATTGTTGACCATTTGGCTTAGAGAACATTTCAAATTGTTGGACTCTCCGATTGAGTATTCACCTTATACTTTCCATAGGTGGAGACTGTTAGTGAAGGGTCTCAGCATTGAGGAGTGGGCTCATCTTTTTTCTAAAGCGGAGACTAATGATATTACTTGGTGCCTATCCTTTTGGAAGGTGAGGAGGTCTGTAGCTAATACCCTTGGATACGACAGGATGATCCTTCCGGGTTTGAGGGATTCCTCTTTCTATTTTGCTCAGAAGGTAATGTGGCAATTCGGTCAACAGAAGGACACTTTCTTGCCAGGGGGATGGCCTCGAGACATTTCTTTCATAGACTCGAAGTTCTCTACGAGATTGGCTCGCGCTTGGGGCAAGGCACCACTGTGGATCGTTGGACCAATCTTCGTCATAATGGAGGGAGCATCTATTTATCGGACAAATACTTGGATTGGTTTCTCTCGGAACTCCGTCCTAGTGTCTAGGGTATTGATGAGATCCGCCGCTCTCTGTTGGGGGACCAATTCGAGCCTATCTTGGATTTGAGGAAGAAGGAAGCTAAAGAGGATCCTTCTAATGTTAGAGTAGATGCCACTCAAAATTTTCTGGATAGTGACTTTTACGAGAAGAGAGCGAGCGGACTCCCTAGAAAATTCCAAGCTCTGGATAGGCCTCATGTGTTTGCGAGAGTGACTCCCTCAGTGTTCAGTCGACTTGATGTTCTTCCCGGTTTCGAGATACCTTTATTCAAGAGGAAGAGGGATGACAAGGTGGACCGTGGTCAAGCCCCTACAAAGTTAAGGAAGAAATAGGTCCTTAGGAGTATCAAGAGATTCCCATAGGGTTGAATGGTCCAGGACGATGTTCACGTAGGACAAGGTCCCCTTCTTTGATGTTTCTAGACTTGACTTTCTTATTAAATGCTCAGGCCATTCTTCGTTGATACGCTTGGATATTCTCGGCGGCTCGGAGTCGTCGTTTATCTAGCAGGGCTAGTTGTTCATAACAGCTGTCTAACCATGCGACTTCATTCACTTGGTTACCCTTAGTGATGGTACTTCTAATTCGATTGGTAATACTACTTCCATCCCATAGGCTAGGGCGTATGGAGTTTCACCGGTGGCAGTACGAATTGAAGTACGGTAGCCCAGAGTGCAAAAGGTAGCTTGTCGGGCCAGTCTTAGCCATTTTCCTAATGATGGTCTCAATGGTCTTGTTAGCAGCTTCGACTGCTCTATTGGTTTGTGGTTGGTACGGTGATGACTGATGTCTCTCTATTTTGTACTCTGTGAGTAGTTGGTCACATTCTTTCTCAAAGTGCGTGCCGTTGTCAGATATTATCTCATGAGGTACCCCATATCGGTATATGATGTTGGTCTTAATGAACTCAGCCACCTTTCTGGCATTCAAGACTTTGTAGGATTGAGCCTCGATCCATTTGGTGAAGTAATCAACGGCGACTAATATGAATGAGTGCCCGTTATGACCTGTCGGTGAGACTTTGCCAATGACTTCTATTCCCCATGTGGAAAATGGCTAAGGGGATGTCATGGGGTATAAAACGGACGGTGGTGCGTGTTGTAAGTTGGCATGTATCTGGCACTTATGGTATTTCTTAACCATGTTGGTGCAGTCGGCTTCCATTGTAGCCCAATAGTACCCTAATCAGATAATTTTCTTTGCTAGCATATTGCCATTCATGTGGGTTCCACAGACTCCTTGATGGACTTGGTCCATGATTTCTATGGCTTCGTGCTCACCGGCACAGAGTAGACACTGCTCGTGGTGTTTCTTATAGAGGCGTTCACCTATGATAACAAATTGGGCGGCAAACCGTTTGAGGCCTATCTTCGCTTTAGGTGACGCGCCCGATGGGAATGTTCCATCTAGGAGGAAACTCCGTACATCATAATACCATGGTTTATTGTCTAAGGCATTCATGGAAATGACATCACACGACTCTTTGCTGTCTTCCAGGTCTATGATTGAGTATAAGCAGGAGTCGTTCGCCTCGCGACTTTGAAGGTTTTAACCTCAGTCCATTCGGGAATTTCAACAAGTGATGCTAGCATGGATAGCGAGTCTGCTAAGCGGTTCTTATCTCTAGGAAGATAGTAGAAAGTGACCTCTCTGAACTGTTTGACCAAGTCTTGGAGATGGTCGTTATATTTCTGGAGTGTAGGATCTTGTACCTTCCACTTCTTGAGTGACTGATAGATTATAAGTTGTGAATCTCCGTACACCTCTAGTTCGGTCACATTTCTTTCTAAGGCCGCTTCAAGTCCCGCTATGCAAGCTTCGTATTCGGCAATGTTGTTAGTGGCTTCAAAGTCAAGGCGGATTGCGAGCGGAGTGTAGAAATATGAGGGATGTAGTAGTAACATGCCAATGCCATACCCTCTTTTATTGGCTGCGCCATCGAAAAATAATTGCCACTTATTTTCTGCTATTGCCATGATATCCTCATCAGGGAATCGCGGGTCTTCCCCCTTCACTTCATCACATGGAAATTCAGGTAAATGATTCGCGAAGACTCTTCCTCTCACGGATTTCTGTTTGATGTAAGTGATATCGTACCCCGCGAGCATGAAGTGCCATTTGGCTATCCTAGAGGAGACGTGCGATTTTTCAATGATGTATTTCATCGGGTCCATTCGGGCAATCAGTTGTACAGGAAACGCCTCCATGTACGGATTTAGTCTCTCAGCTACCCATACCAGTGCAGCACACGACTTTTCTAATGCAGAGTAATTCAATTCAGCCCCTTGGAAGCGACGGCTGACAAAGTATACGGCGTTCTCATTCTTCGAATCAGCTTGCTCTTGTGCTAGCATAGCCCCTAATGCAGTGTCATTGACTGTGAGGTTCAAGGTCAACGATTTCCCTTTGTGCGGTGGAACCAACACTGGCAGATTTACTAAGTATTCCTTGACCTTTTCAAATGCTTCTTGGCACTCTTCGGTCCATTCTAGGGATGCATTCTTCTTGAGGAGTTTGAAGATGGGCTCGCACATCGTCGTGAGTTGATTAATGAAACGACTAATGTATTGAAGGCGACCCATGAATCCCTTGACTTCTCTTTGCATCTTAGGTGGAGGCATGTCAATGATGGCTTTGATCTTAGCGGGATCTGCGTCTATACCACGCTCAGTGACCATGTATCCAAGGACCTTTCCTTTTACTACCCCAAACGTGCATTTGGCCGGATTAAGTATCATTTTTTAGTGTCTCAACCTTTCAAAGAACTTCCTAAGGTCAACAAAGTATTGTCCATCGGAGCCTTTGGAGTGTATGATCATATCGTCAACGTACACCTCCATTTCTTTATGTATCATGTCATGGAACAATGCAGTTACGGCTCTCTGGTAAATGGCTCCGGCATTTTTGAGTCCGAATGGCATGACCGTATAACAGAACGTCCCCCAAGGTGTTGTGAACGCTGTTTTGTGTTGGTCCTCCTCGGCCATGAGGATCTGGTTGTAACCGGCGAATCCGTCTACGAATGAACGGACTTCCTATTTCGCGGTATTGTCAACGAGCATGTCTATGTTTGGAAGAGGGAAGTCATCTTTCGGAGATGCTCTGTTGAGATAACGAAAATCAACACAGACTCGGACTTTTCCATTTGCCTTAGAAACTTGCACAGTATTAACCAACCAGGTTGGATACTCTATCACTTTGATGAACCCAACACTCAGGAGTTTCTCTATCTCTTGTTTAACTTGTACCGACCACTCTGGCTTAATTCTGCGGAGTTTTCTGCTTGACTGGTCTTGAATCAAGAAGCAGTAGTATCTTGTGCTCAACAATCGAATTGGCTAGCCCCGGCATATCTTTGTAGGACCAAGCGAACACATCTACGAATTCTCAGAGAAGCGCTATGAGGGATTGTCGGTCTTCCCCCTTGAAGGAACTGCCAATCTTGGTCTCTTTCGGATCATCGTCCATCCCCAGATTAACTGCCTGCATTTCTTTCGCATCAATAGGACCATTTCCGCCACGAAGACCTACTTGCTTATTAATATCTTTTAGGATTTGTTCGTTTTCTTGATCTATCTCGTCATATGACTCATTATTATCTAATTCGTTAGAGTTATTAGTTAATTCATCATTTAGGACGCTAGCAATCTCAGGATACTCAGAAAGATCTATTTTTCATTAAGAAAGTAGGGGAATACACGTTCCGCGATGGCATCCAAGTCCTCTTGGGTGAGCTCATTGGTAGTGGTATCTGACTCTAAGGTAAGAGTTACAAATTTTCTTTCTCTATGGGGATGGGGAGTATGTAACACCCATCGAATTTCTTGTTAAATATTTGACATACTTGTTAAATTCTTGAACTTGCATATTATGTGTTAGTTTTACTTGGGTTAATTTTTAACTGCTTTAAATAGTTAAGGTGGTTAAATGTCTAGTTTTGACTTTTGGGTCATTTGTGAAATTTTGACTTTAGGGGTCTTTTTGTTAAAAGTGAAACTTGAGGGGCCTAAGTGCAATTCTTTGAAAGTTGAAGTATATCAACTTGTTTGGTTCCTTCTCTGGGTCATTTTACCCAAATCAAATACGTACACTCCCTCTGTTCTAAACCTAGGGTTAAAAGTTTACCCTATTCTCGACTCCTCAAGTTTAATTATCCCTCCGTTCTTGATTCTGATCCCGGATTAATATTTGTGGCGTTGAATAGAGCGTTCCAGGCCGAACAGAAACAAGTTTGGGTCAACTTGAATTTTGACTAGGTAAGTTATTAGCTCCCCCTTGCTTGTAATAACATGCATAAATGTTATTCTCGATACTTGTGATTGTTAATTTTGTGTTTGGGGTGATTTTGTGATACTTGTAAATCTGGGACAAAGGGAGTAAAACCTACTGGGTAAACTAATGAAAGGAAATGACTAAGTTGGTTTTAAACTGGTTAGTGCACTTTTGGAGTTGTTAAAGTGTTAGTAAATGTTACTCCTACGTTTTGGGACGGAAAATATTGCAGCCTGGGAAAGGAATAAAATTTCGAATTCTGGTACATTGTGCGACCGTACAAAAATACTTGGGCGACCGCACATCTTTCTGAAGGGTTTTTCAAAGAAATTGACCTGCTTGTGTGCGGCCGCACAGTTCATTTTGGGCGACCGCACAGTTATCTGAAAAACAAAGATTTTGTTTAAAGTTTGTATAAGTTGGAAGTAACCCTAGTTAAGGTATATAACCTTAGTATAAGATGTCCTAGCAAGTGTTGTGATACTTTAGGGCATCAGAACTTGGTCTTAAACATGTATACTCATGGGATCAAAATGAGAACATAAGTATAAGAGTAGTATCTCTTCTTTATGTCTTGAAAGTGCTATGAACAAGCACTAATGTGTTATACTTGTTGTGAATCCAATGATTGTGCACCTTAGAGGCATTAGCATAAGGTCTTAGACTTGAACATCCTAAGAATAGGATTGGGATTTGGTAAGAGTAAATGTATAACTCTTATACTTGTTTGAATGTCCAAAGATTGGGATATAATTTGAAGTATAAGATAATAAAATCTTGTACATGGCTTGACACCAATACATAGGTATGGTAGTGAACTTGAAAGTGCTATGAACAAGCACTAATGTGTATGAGATATGTTCTTGTTGTGTATGTGCAAACATTGCATACATTTTCTTGATACAAGGTGACTTCTTGATTACTTGAAGCATGTTCCTTGTTGAGCTAGTCCACTACTTTGGATTAGTTCTTCTCCCGTAGTTCAAGTAAATATCTACTTGTACCTTCTTGTGTGAGTCCAGCTGGTTCTCCTTGCTTGTTCGAAAATGTATAGGTTCACGCTTCTCGCGAGAGCTGGGGTTTAAGTGACAATCGGGTCCCTATGTATTTCCGCCTGACCCCTTACTACCGGCCATAGTAAGGGCATAGCTTCCTTAGTTGGAGCAATAAGCCTGACTTAAGTGAATGCTAAACTCCTGTCCTGAACACCTCGTGAATATTCATGAGTACTGATATTGGGAATGACACTGGTTACCGGGTCTTCTGATATATACTGAATAATCAGTTTCCTGTTATTGATCGTGATTGTCAAAGTAATACAAGCTACGACAACAATGGTATTCTTGGGAGGAATAAGGAAGGAAGCAATATCCTTATAACTTGCTTGTTTGGCTTTATGTGCTACTTGATGAGTGGATTATCCTCTCATATACTTCTTAATTGATGATACTTGATATATGATTACTTGAGTATCTATTTGAATTGCATGATAACATGTCATGTAGTTGCATCTAATAGCTTACTGAGATTTATCTCACCCTTTATTTGTTTCCCCCCCCAGGAAAGGAAGGTTAGTGCGCAGTGAGGCTCGACATAGTTGGGAGCTTGCTTCGCAGGTCGTGATCATTTTGGGGCTTGTGTCCTTTTACACTTGGTGAGGACGATGTATTATGGGTTTTGTAACTCCTTATTTTGGGGTAGACAGTCTTGTTCAGTTCTTGTTGTCACTAGACATCTTGTATAGTACTCTTAATGCCAGCTTATGTGCTAGGCATGTTTCCGCTGTGTATGTATTAAGTTTGGTTTTAAATTTTTTTGTCTAGAACTCGTGTTGTGAGCTAGTATAGCTCCTTACTCTAGAGTATATATATCATGTCAGTTTGTTAAACAAATGTCATTAAGTTTCTTGTTCCTCGTTTGGCACTCCATCCAGGTTCGAGGTTCTATTAGGGGATCCCAGGACCTGGGGGCGTGTCAGGTTGGTATCAGAGCTACCCTGGTTTAGCTACCCTGTTTAGCTACCTTGGTTTGCTCTAGTCTGGATAGGGTCTATGGCCTAGGTATGGGTGAGTCTTGGGGTGTTATTAATAACGCTGAGTGTTTACCTACAGGTACAATGAGTTCTGAAGGTACTAGTGGTAGTATCAGCTGAGATCTATAACTCCTCAAGAAGAAATGGTTGATAATGTAGACTGGGATTATCCTAATCGCCTTACAAGGTTCTTGAAGATGAAACCTCGTAGTTTTGATGGGGAATTTGATGCTAAGAAGGCAGAGGAGTGGATTGAGAGTATTGAAAAGATCTTTACAGCCTTGAGATGTGCAGGTGGTGATAAGGTAACCTTTGCAACTTTTAAACTTGAGAAAGCCGCTGAACATTGGTGGCAAGTGTTGAGTAGAAGCTGGGAACTGGAAGGTGTACCTCAGACATGGGAGAATTTTCTTAAAGCTTTTAAGTCACAGTTTATTCCAACAGTGGTCCAAGATAGAAAGGAAATGGAATTTCTTAATCTGGAGCAGGGAAGTCTGACAGTGGGGAAATACTCAACCAAGTTCACAGAATTGGCGAGGTATTGTGATCACTTAGTTCCAAACGAAGCCAAGAAGGCACAGAGGTTTGTTAAAGGGTTAAGGACTGAGTATAGGAAGCAACTTCTTTCTCTACAGCTCACTAGTTATCAGCAAGCAGTGGAGAAGGCTTATACTATTGAAAATGATATCGAAGAACACAAGGTGAAGTTGGGAACAAGCATGACTGGTCGTGTATCAGAGAAAACTCAGGGATCTGGTTCTAAAGGTGGTAAATCTGGCCGCCAAGATCGTCGATTCCGACAGCCAACTGAAAGTAAAGGTAGTGTATCAACTGGTTCGAGGACAACAGTCCAACGTCCCAGGAGAGTATGTGGCTTTTGTTCGAAAGAAGGCCATTCTGAAGACAAGTGTTGGCTAAAGCAAGGAAAGTGTATAGTGTGTGGTGAAGCGGGGCACTTTGCTAGAAATTGTCCGAAAAGTAGAGGAAATCAAGTTGGGGTGCAAGTCAACCAGCCTCAGGTTCCAAGAGAGATAGTGGGGGTCGACCAAAAGTTCAGGGTCGAGTGTTTGCTTTAGATCAACAGGGTGTAGCTGAGTCTTCTGCGGTCATAGGAGGTATTATATTACTTTCTAGTACGAGAGCGCGAGTCTTGATAGATCCAGGCTCATCTCATTCTTATGTGGCATCTCATTTTGTGTCGCATTTGCATGTTCTTCCTGATTCTATGCCTTATGTGCTAGAAGTATCTTCCCCTATGGGAGATTGCATGTTTACTTCTGAGGTTTACAAGAAATGTGAGGTTCTTGTGGGTGATCATGCCCTTCTTGCTGACCTAGTCGTGTTACCTATAAGGGACTTTGACGTAATTCTTGGCATGGATTGGCTATATGTGCATCATGCATCTGTTGATTGTTATAGAAAAGTAGTAACTTTTTCTATTCCTGGTTTGCCTGATTTTACCTTTGAAGGTGATAGTCCTTTATGTGCTATACATGTTATTTTTGCTTTAAAAGCTAGAAAACTTTTATCTCGTGGTTGTGCCGGGTATCTCGCATGTGTACTTGATCAGAGTTTATCTGTTCCCAAGATGGAGGATATTCCTGTTGTGTCTGAATTTTCAGATGTGTTCTCTTCTGAGTATAGCATGCCACCTGATCGAGAGCTCGAGTTCTGTATTGAGTTATTACCAGGTACAGCACCAATCTCTAAAGCACCTTATAGAATGGCTCCAGCTGAGTTGAGAGAGTTAAAAACACAGCTTGAGGAATTGCTTGAAAGGGGCTTTATCAGGCCTAGTGTATCACCGTGGGGTACACCAGTGCTATTTGTTAGAAAGAAAGATGGGACTCTGCGATTGTGTATTGATTACAAAGATCTTAATCAGGTAACTATCAAGAACAAATATCCGTTACCTCATATTGATGACTTGTTTGATCAGCTTCAGGGTTCAGTAGTGTATTCGAAGCTTGACTTGAGAAGTGGTTATCATCAGTTGAAAATCAGATCTGAGGATATACCAAAACAGCTTTCCGTACCAGGTATGGGCATTATGAGTTTATTGTTATGCCATTCGGTTTGACAAATGCTCCAGCTGTATTTATGGATTTGATGAACCGTATCTTCAAGCCATATCTTGATTGTTTTGTGGTGGTATTCATTGATGACATTCTTGTGTATTCTAAGTCACGGGCTGAGCATGAACAACATCTCAGAGTGGTATTACAAGTTCTTCGTGAGAAACAATTATTTGCAAATTCAGCAAATGTGCTTTCTGGTTAGAAGAGGTTTCATTCTTGGGGCATGTTGTGTCTGCTACTGGTATTGCAGTAGATCCTTCCAAAGTTGAAGCAGTTGTAAACTGGAAGAGGCCAACTACAGTGACTGAAATCCGTAGTTTCTTGGGCTTGGCTAGTTATTATCGGAGGTTCATTGAGGGATTCTCCAAGATTGCTACTCCATTGACTAATATGACTCGAAAAGCTATTTCTTTTGAGTGGAATGACAAATGTGAAGCAAGTTTTCAGGAGTTGAAAAAACGTTTGACTACAGCTCCAATCTTGGCTTTGCCTAATGGTTCTGAGCATTTCATGGTTTATACTGATGCTTCTAAAGAAGGATTGGGTTGTGTTCTAATGCAGATGGCAAGGTAATAGCTTATGCTTCTCGAAAATTATCTCCTTATGAAAAGAATTATCCTACTCATGATTTAGAGTTGGCTGCATTATTTTTGCTTTGCATAAATGGAGGCATTACTTGTATGGAACCAAATTTGAAGTCTTTACCGATCATAAAAGCTTGAAGTACTTGTTTTCTCAAAAAGAGCTTAACATGAGGCAACGTAGATGGATGGAGAAATTGAAGGATCATGATTGTACTATCCTTTATCATCCAGGAAAAGCAAATGTTGTGGCAGATGCACTGAGCAGAAAGACTTATATTTCTTGCCTGATGATTCGTGAATGGAAGATGTTTGAAGACTTGTGTGATTGGAGTCCTTGTGAATCAAATCATGGAATTATTCTTGCTAATATAAAGGCTACTTCAGATTTACTCCAACAAATCAAAGAAGCTCAGGTAATTGATTCTGAATTGCAGAAAATCATTAGTGGAATGAATGAAGGAAAGCAACCAGATTTTTCTTTTAATAGTGATGGAATTCTTACCTTTCGAGGCAGAGTTTGTATTCCAGTTGATCCTGAGATAAAGAAAAAGTTCTTGAAGAGGCTCACAAAGCCAAGTATACTATTCATCCTGGAAGTACTAAAATGAACCAAGACATGAAGAAACATTTCTGGTGGAACAACATGAAAAGAGAGATTGCTGAGTATGTGTCCAAATGTTTGACTTGTCAACAAGTAAAGTGGAACATCAACGTCCAGCAGGTTTGTTGCAACCATTAGAAATTCCAGAGTGGAAATGGGAGCATATTACTATGGATTTTGTGACTGGTTTTCCACGTACCAGACGAGGCCATGATGCTGTTTGGGTTATAGTGGACAGATTGACTAAATCAGCTCACTTCTTGTCTGTTTCCATGGGATATTCATTGTCTCAGTTGGCATCTTTGTATGTTCAGGAGATAGTCCGACTGCATGGGGTTCCTGTGAGTATTGTATCTGATAGAGATCCTCGTTTTACTTCTCGATTCTGGCAGGCTCTGCAGGGTGCCATGGGTACTAAATTGAATTTCAGTACAGCTTTTCATCCTCAATCTGATGGGCAATCTAAGAGACTTATACAGATTCTCGAGGATATGTTACGTGCTTGTGTTGTGGATTTCAGGGCAGTTGGGATACTCATCTTCCTTTGGCTGAGTTTGCTATAATAACAGTTTTCAGTCTAGCATTGAAATGGCTCCATATGAGGCTCTTTATGGCAGAAAATGTCGATCTCCTATATGCTGGGATGAAGTGGGAGAAGCTAGACTCTTGGGTCCTGAAATGGTTCAACAGTCAGTTGAAAGTGTGAAACTCATTCGAGATAGATTGCACACAGCTCAGAGTAGACAAAAGAGTTATGCAGATCATCGTAGAAGGGATCTTGAATTTCAGGTAGGTGACTTTGTATTCTTGAAGGTCTCTCCTCGTAGAGGTATAAAGAGATTTGGGAGAAGGAAAGTTATCTCCTCGTTATATCGGTCCATTTGAATTCTTGAAAGAGTTGGTAAGTTGGCTTATAAAGTGGCATTACCTCCTTCTTTATCTGGTATTCATGATGTGTTCCATGTATCTATGCTTCGCAAGTATATGGCTGATGAATCACATGTTCTTGAGTATGAGGCTATTCCATTTCAGCCTGATTTGTCTTATGAGGAACAACCTGTTGAAATTCTTGACTGAAAGAGCAAGTATTGCGTACAAAAGGATTCCTATTGTGAAGGTCCTTTGGAGAAATCATGAAATTGAAGAGGCTACTTGGGAAACCGAGAAAGAAATGCGAGATAAATACCCGAGCCTATTTGAAAACTTTGGTAAGTAAAATTCGTGGGCGAATTTTCTTTAAGGTGTGGAGGATGTAACACACTCGAATTTCTTGTTAAATATTTGACATACTTGTTAAATCTTGAACTTGCATATTATGTGTTAGTTTTACTTGGGTTAATTTTTAACTGCTTTAAATAGTTAAGGTGGTTAAATGTCTAGTTTTGACTTTTGGTCATTTGTGAAAATTTGACTTTAGGGGTCTTTTTTGTAAAAGTGAAACTTGAGGGGCCTAAGTGCAATTCTTTGAAAGTTGAAATATATCAACTTGTTTGGTTCCTTCTCTGGGTCATTTTACCCAAATCAAATACGTACACTCCCTCTGTTCTAAACCTAGGGTTAAAAGTTTACCCTATTCTCGACTCCTCGAGTTTAATTATCCCTCCGTTCTTGATTCTGATCCCGGATTAATATTTGTGGCGTTGAATAGAGCGTTCCAGCCGAACACAAACAAGTTTGGGTCAACTTGAATTTTGACTAGGTAAGTTATTAGCTCCCCTTGCTTGTAATAACATGCATAAATGTTTTTCTCGATACTTGTGATTGTTTAATTTTGTGTTTGGGTGATTTTTGTGATACTTGTAAATCTGGGACAAAGGGAGTATAAACCTACTGGTAAACTAATGAAAGGAAATGACTAAGTTGGTTTTAAACTGGTTATGCACTTTCGGAGTTGTTAAAGTGTTAGTAAATATTACTCCTACGTTTTGGGACGGAAAATATTGCAGCCTGGGAAAGGAATAAAAATTTCGCATTCTGGTACTTGTGCGACCGCACAAAAATACTTGGGCGACGCACATCTTTCTGAAGGGTTTTTCAAAGAAATTGACCTGCTTGTGTGCGGCCGCACAGTTCTTTTGGCGACCGCACAGTTATCTGAAAAAAAGATTTTGTTTAAAGTTTGTATAAGTTGGAAGTAACCCTAGTTAAGGTATATAACCTTAGTATAAGATGTCCTAGCAAGTGTTGTGATACTTTAGGGGCATCAGAACTTGGTCTTAAACATGTATACTCATGGGATCAAAATGAGAACATAAGTATAAGAGTAGTATCTCTTCTTTATGTCTTGAAAGTGCTATGAACAAGCACTAATGTGTTATACTTGTTGTGAATCCAATGATTGTGCACCTTAGAGGCATTAGCATAAGGTCTTAGACTTGAACATCCTAAGAATAGGATTGGGATTTGGTAAGAGTAAATGTATAACTCTTATACTTGTTTGAATGTCCAAGATTGGGATATAATTTGAAGTATAAGATAATAAAATCTTGTACATGGCTTGACACCAATACATAGGTATGGTAGTGAACTTGAAAGTGCTATGAACAAGCACTAATGTGTATGAGATATGTTCTTGTTGTGTATGTGCAAACATTGCATACATTTTCTTGATACAAGGTGACTTCTTGATTACTTGAAGCATGTTCCTTGTTGAGCTAGTCCACTACTTTGGATTAGTTCTTCTCCCGTAGTTCAAGTAAATATCTACTTGTACCTTCTTGTGTGAGTCCAGCTGGTTCTCCTTGCTTGTTCGAAAATGTATAGGTTCACGCTTGTCGCGAGAGCTGGGGTTTAAGTGACAATCGGGTCCCTATGTATTTCCGCCTGACCCCTTACTACCGGCCATAGTAATGGCATAGCTTCCTTAGTTGGAGCAATAAGCCTGACTTAAGTGAATGCTAAACTCCTGTCCTGAATGTTGGTAGTGGTGCCCTAGCCACGTTTAATAAACGTTGTAATTGTTATCATTTATTTCATATCAATAAAGAGATGCTTTGATTATTATTGTTGTTCATGTTTACTTATAATAATCCCCGTCCCTAGTGCTTGTTAAGCACTAGTATAAAGGCTAAATGATCATGGGATGATCATGTTAGATTTATGGGTACTTGTTTGGAACAAGGTACTGGACTTGACCCGCTGCATGAGTTTTATGTCATGGTCTATGTCATACATATATCTCATATTAGTTATGTCATTTGAATCCTTAGACATGAAGTTATTATAGTCTTCCACTTGATGAACATTGTGTTTGACATATTCAAACGCTACCTTAACACGGTAGTTATAAAGGGTATGATTGGCACAATCGGATTCCCGTTGGGAAGAATAATAAGCTAAATGGATTTGTCCCTCCACGGAGAGATGTCAAGCTTGGGCCCCTCGAAGGAATGATGTTGATGAAATGTTCGGCCGGACTCAAATGGATTGATTGGATCAATAGCATTTGAATTATCAACATATTCGGAATCGAGAAGTATTGAACAAAACAAGTTGACTGTTTGACCATGACTTGTGTTCAATGACATCGTGGACAAAGGGATTGTGACATATTCTAAAGGAATGCGAACTTGTATCTAGTTACACTATTTGGGTAGGTATGACGGTTTGCTAGAACCTAATCATATCTTATGAGTTCATGTTTGAGCCCATTGCCAACTTAGTGTAATCCTAGAGGGTCACACACAAATAGAACGAATCATAAAGGACTGAATTGGAATTATGGAAAAATGTCAGGTTTTGGCTCTGGCACGGTCGTGCGCCTTAAAATGGCACGGCCGTGCCATAAATCCAAACCAAGGCAAAGGCTCGGTCCGTTTGGCACGACCGTGCCAAAAATAGGGGCACGACCGTGCCAATATTCGGGAAGGTCTGGCAGGTTCGACCCATTTGGCACGACCGTGCCAAATAAAGGGGCACGACCGTGCCAGAATTCCTGGCAGATTAAGGACTTGCCTTAATTAAGGTGACGGGATTTAGGAATCCTAGGTCATTAAGAGTTAATGACTAGGTCCTATAAAACCATCTTTTCACCAGCCATTAGACATAATATTGTGAGTGCCTCCATAAGGTTTTGAGAGGTTATTTTTCTTGTTCTAAGATCCAAAAGGTGAAGAACAAGAATATCATAATTCCATATAGTTCTTGCAATTGTGAAAGTGTGTTTCACAATTTGGTCTAGCAACCAAGATCAAGAAGTTGCTTGATATTCGTTCGTGGTGTGGATACCGCTAGAGGGTGAAGCTCATCATCTTCAAGGTTCGCGTTCTGATCAAGTTTCAAAATCTCCACCAAGTTCAAAAGCTAGAAATTTATAGCCATCAAGGGTTAGTTATTCCTCTATTCATCTTGTTGTATTTGATTTAATCATATGAACGGATCCATGGCTTTGGGTTTCATTAAAATTTTAATTGCTAATTTCCGCTGCGCATGTTAGATCGAAACCCAACAGTGGTATCAGAGCCAGGTTCATGTTGATTAATTCAATACTTGGATCATGTTGTGTGTATATAAATTGTTTATGTGCCAAGCATGATATGAATATTGGATTATATGATGTTTATGTGTTTGTGATTTTATGTGGTTTATTGTTTTAGAAACTTTAATCGCACTATTCAATCGCAATAAAAATTATGGTGGATTTAAAATTGTTTGGATTATCAATTTTTGATTGGATCAAAGTTTTGATATTCTAGGGATTCAAGAATAAATTGTTTATTCAAGGTTTTGTTGATCATGGTGATTGGATCACCAAGAACACCAAATCCTTATTGAATCGGGAAAAAACAATTTTGAGACAAATTTTGGAACTTTAAAATTTTGATTTTCAGAAGGGTCCGACCGGACCCATACCTTGACCCGGCCGGACCTAGGATTTGGCGCGGGGTAGGGCTTGGGTCTTGGGTGTGGATCTTGGGTTTAAATTTCCTATTTGTTTTAGTCTTGTGAGTCTAAGATTGGTTCAAGGTTTGGATGGCTAATCTACGTTCATCGAGATTGTGTTTCCCAAACTTGATCGCAATCGAAGTTTCAAAGATAAAACGAAGTTAGAATTATGAAGAGTTCATAATTGCTAAAATTAAGAAACAAAGTTCTTGATTCAAAGATTGGAGATCCATGTGGAATTGTGAATGCAATTGGCCTACGTTCATCGAGACCATCTATTGCTTAGTTTCGGCCACATGGACTACTTTCTTGGTTTCTTGAATTAGTGCGGAATTGTGGATGCCATATGGCTTAGTTTCGGTCGCACTTCTTGTTGTCTTGATTTGGAGATGATAACCAAAGTTCAAATAGTCTCATCCTCATAATCATAGAGAAACTAATGACACATAAATATTATGCTTAAATTAATGGAGATTAATTTAGTGGCTAAACTTGATGTGTAACATGTTTGTATTATGTGCTCATAAATGTGTTATATGCTATATGTGATGAACCTTCAAAGAAAGTTTTAAGTCCTTTTGCCATGCCATGATTAAAACACTTGTTTATACATGAGTAATTTTATGTGGGCTCGCCAAAGCGAGGTGCATTGATTTTATTCATGTTTGAGCAAGATGAGTGAATAAGAGTTTCCTATGCGTTTAAAATGGTTGGACTTAATTAAGCGTCAAAACAGTTTTGGGCTTGAGGCAAAGATGAGATTTAACATGCTTTTTGAAATTGGATTTCTTAAAGAATCTCATGAAAAGAACTGAGAGTCATATGAGATATGATTGACAAGAGTTGTCTACCTAATTGATTTAATTTTGAGCGGTGCGCCAAAGCGTACTCAAAATTAGATTAAAGCGGGATCTCAACCCAATTAAATTATATTATACATTGGATGTATAAGAAGGTTATATAATTTAGTGGGAGTATTTTGTTTAAAATACACTATTTATCTCTTTAATGAAAATCGGTACTTATTAAATTTTGGAAATTTTTGCATATTTGTAGATAATGACTAATAACACTCAATCAATGTCGTTGCGATCGATCCTTGAGAAGGATAAGCTCGAAGAGAATGGTACCAACTTTATGGATTGGATCCGTAGCATAAGAATTGTTCTTAGGCAAGAAGACAAGTTGTACATTCTCGATGGGCCTCTCCCTGCTGAACCACCGCCTACTGCCCCTAGGGTAGAAAGGGACAATTACAAGAAACATCGTAATGATTCTAGAGATGTAAGTTGTCTCATGCTTGCTGCTATGTGCTCAAAACTCCAACAAAGTTGGAACATTTGGAAGCCTATGAGATAGGTGTGGAGTTGAGAACCATGTTTCAAGAGCAAGCTAGGCAAGAGAGGTACAAGACCATTGTTGCATTCACTACTTGTAAAATGAATGAAGGGCAACAAGTGAGTCCTCACTTTCTTAAAATGAAAGGTTATGTAGAGCACCTTGAGAAACTTGGCTATCCAATCCCATTGGAGCTAGCCACGGATCTCATTCTTAATTCATTGCCTAAAAGTTATAATCAGTTTGTGATGAATTATAACATGCATGGAATGGATAAGAATCTCTCTGAGTTGCATGGGATGCTCAAAACTGCAGAGATGAAAATTGTGGAGAAAGGTTCTCCCGTGCTCTTGGTTCACGGTGGGAAGAAGCCTGGTGCCAAAGGCAAGGGTAAGGCAAAAGTTGTCAAACCCAAGATAAGCAAGGCAAAGGTTGCCAAGGCTTCTGAGGCAAAACCCGATACACAAAAGGATGCAATTTGTTTCCATTGTCAAGAAATTGGTCATTGGAAACGTAATTGCAAGGCTTTCTTGGAAGAGCAAAAGAAGAAGAAGAGCAGCAAGGCTGCGTCGACTTCAGGTATCTATATGATAGATATTCTCCTTTCTACCACTGATTCTTGGGTATTGGATACCGGATGTGGTTCTCACATTTGTCTAAATGTGCAGGGACTAAAGAATAGGAGACTGCTTAAAGAAGGTGAAGTAGATCTACGCGTGGGGAATGGAGCAAGAGTTGCTGCATTAGCCGTAGGGACTTATGAAGTCACTTTACCTTCCGGATTAATTCTTGTTTTGAACAATTGTTATTATGTTCCGGATTTAAGCAGAAATATTATTTCAATTTCTTGTTTGGATAATGAAGGTTTTAAGTTTCTTATTGAGAATAAGAAATTTTCTATTTATTTAAATGATGTGCTTTATGGTATTGCTAATTCATTTAATGGCCTTTATATCTTGGATGTCAAGAATGAAAATAATGTCTATCATGTAAATAAGAAATCTAAACCTAATGATGTAAATCATACTTATTTGTGGCATTGCCGTCTTGGTCATATTAATGAGAAGCGTATCTCAAAACTCCATGGGGACGGACTTTTGGGTTCATGTGACTTAGAGTCATATGATACTTGTGAGTCGTGTCTTCTTGGAAAAATGACTAAGACACCTTTTATCAAGTTGGGTGAAAGGGCAAGCGACTTATTGGGGTTGATACATTCCGATGTATGCGGACCATTAAGTAGCAATGCTAGGGGAGGATTTCAATACTTCATAACCTTCACTGATGATTATAGTAGATTTGGGTATGTTTACCTAATGAAACATAAAAGTGAAGCATTTGAGATATTTAGAATATTTCAAAATGAAGTAGAAAAACAACTTGGCAAAAGTATAAAAGCACTTCGATCAGATCGAGGTGGAGAATACTTAAGTCAAGAATTTGATGATCATCTAAAGAATTGTGGAATAGTTTCACAATTGACTCCACCGGGAACACCACAATGGAATGGTGTGTCCGAGAGGAGGAATCGGACTTTGTTAGACATGGTTCGATCAATGATGAGTCAAGTTGATATTCCAATATCCTTTTGGGGTTACGCTCTAGAAACCGCTGCTTTCACACTAAATCGTGTTCCAACTAAATCGGTTCAAAAGACTCCATATGAGATGTGGAGCGGAAAGAAGCCTTGTCTATCTTTCATGAAGATTTGGGGTTGTGAAGTTTTTGTCAAAAGACTTATCTCAGACAAACTTGCACACAAATCTGATAATTGCATTTTCGTGGGATATCCTAAGGAAACTAAAGGATATTACTTTTACAACCGAAAGGACAACAAAGTGTTTGTTGCCCGAACTGGTGTCTTTCTAGAGAAAGAGTTTCTCTCCAAAGAAATCAGTGGGAGTAAAATAAATCTTGAAGAAATTCGAGACCCAGAAAATAACATTGAACCAATAGTGGAACAAGAACAAGAACCACAAGGAGTTGTGGAACCTGTTCAAAATACACAAGCATCTCGCAGATCTAGTAGGTTACGATCCGAGCCCGAGAGATATGGATTTCTCGTAACGGATAGTAATGAGGTAGAAATCATTGAGAATGATGAACCGTCAACCTACCAAGAGGCGATGTCTTCTCCTGATTCGGACAAGTGGCTTGGAGCCATGGAGTCCGAATTGCAATCCATGCAAGACAATCAAGTTTGGAATTTGATTGATGCGCCCGAAGGTGTAAAAACCATAGGATGCAAATGGGTCTTCAAGAAGAAGACTGACATGGATGGGAAGGTGCATACTTACAAAGCTAGGCTTGTAGCGAAAGGTTATAGGCAAGTTCATGGTATTGACTATGATGAGACCTTTTCACCCGTAGCAATGATCAAGTCTATAAGAATTTTGCTTGCCATTGCCGCATATCATGACTATGAAATATGGCAGATGGACGTCAAAACTGCTTTCCTGAATGGAAAACTTCAAGAGGATGTGTATATGACACAACCAGAAGGTTTTGAACAAGATTCTAAGGTATGCAAATTGCAAAGATCCATCTATGGATTGAAGCAAGCTTCAAGGAGTTGGAATCTCCGTTTTGATGAATCGGTCAAAGAGTTTGGCTTCATCAAGAACGAAGATGAGCCTTGTGTATACAAGAAGATTAGTGGGAGCATAGTGCTATTCCTTATTTTATACGTGGATGACATATTACTCATTGGAAACGACATTCCTACACTTCAGTCTGTGAAGACTTGGTTAGGAAAGTGCTTCGCAATGAAAGATATGGGTGAAGCCGCATATATTCTTGGCATTAAGATCTATAGAGATAGATCAAGGAGGCTACTTGTTTAAGCCAAAGTACATACATTGACAAGGTCATTAGAAGATTCCGTATGGAAAATTCTAAGAGAGGAACCTTGCCCGTGTTACATGGAGTTTCTCTAAGCAAGACTCAATGTCCTAAGACAAAAGATGAGCGTGAGAAAATGAATGATGTTCCATATGCTTCGGCAATTGGGTCCATCATGTATGCCATGATTTGTACTAGGCCGGATGTATCTTATGCTTTGAGCATGACAAGTAGATACCAATCCGACCCTGGCGAAAACCACTGGATAGCCGTAAAAGCGATTCTTAAGTACTTGAGAAGGACTAAAGACTCGTTTTTGGTCTATGGAGGAATGGAAGATGATCTCGTTGTAAATGCTTACACGGATGCAAGCTTCCAAACCGACAAAGATGATAGCCGATCGCAATCGGGTTTTGTGTTTATGTTAAATGGTGGAGCTGTAAGCTGGAAGAGTTCCAAGCAAAGTACAATCGCTGATTCTACAACAGAAGCTGAGTATATTGCTGCATCGGATGCTGCAAAGGAAGCTGTTTGGATTAAGAAGTTCATAACTGAACTTGAAGTGGTTCCTAGTATTGCTAGTCCAATAGACCTTTATTGCGACAATAATGGTGCTATTGCTCAAGCAAAGGAACCAAGAGCACATCAGAAATCCAAACACATACTTAGGCGTTTTCATATCATTCGAGAGATCATTGATAGGGGAGACGTAAATATATGCAGAGTACCTACTGATGACAATGTTGCGGACCCGCTAACAAAGGGACTTCCACAAGCTAAACATGATGGTCATGTTAGGTCCATGGGTATTAGATACATGGGAGATTGGGCCTAGGGCAAGTGGGAGATTGTTGGTAGTGGTGCCCTAGCCACGTTTAATAAACGTTGTAATTGTTATCATTTATTTCATATCAATAAAGAGATGCTTTGATTATTATTGTTGTTCATGTTTACTTATAATAATCCCCGTCCCTAGTGCTTGTTAAGCACTAGTATAAAGGCTAAATGATCATGGGATGATCATGTTAGATTTATGGGTACTTGTTTGGAACAAGGTACTGGACTTGACCCGCTGCATGAGTTTTATGTCATGGTCTATGTCATACATATATCTCATATTAGTTATGTCATTTGAATCCTTAGACATGAAGTTATTATAGTCTTCCACTTGATGAACATTGTGTTTGACATATTCAAACGCTACCTTAACACGGTAGTTATAAAGGGTATGATTGGCACAATCGGATTCCCGTTGGGAAGAATAATAAGCTAAATGGATTTGTCCCTCCACGGAGAGATGTCAAGCTTGGGCCCCTCGAAGGAATGATGTTGATGAAATGTTCGGCCGGACTCAAATGGATTGATTGGATCAATAGCATTTGAATTATCAACATATTCGGAATCGAGAAAGTATTGAACAAAACAAGTTGACTGTTTGACCATGACTTGTGTTCAATGACATCGTGGACAAAGGGATTGTGACATATTCTAAAGGAATGCGAACTTGTATCTAGTTACACTATTTGGGTAGGTATGACGGTTTGCTAGAACCTAATCATATCTTATGAGTTCATGTTTGAGCCCATTGCCAACTTAGTGTAATCCTAGAGGGTCACACACAAATAGAACGAATCATAAAGGACTGAATTGGAATTATGGAAAAATGTCAGGTTTTGGCTCTGGCACGGTCGTGCGCCTTAAAATGGCACGGCCGTGCCATAAATCTAAACCAAGGCAAAGGCTCGGTCCGTTTGGCACGACCGTGCCAAAAATAGGGGCACGACCGTGCCAATATTCGGGGAAGGTCTGGCAGGTTCGACCCATTTGGCACGACCGTGCCAAATAAAGGGGCACGACCGTGCCAGAATTCCTGGCAGATTAAGGACTTGCCTTAATTAAGGTGACGGGATTTAGGAATCCTAGGTCATTAAGAGTTAATGACTAGGTCCTATAAAAGCATCTTTTCACCAGCCATTAGACATAATATTGTGAGTGCCTCCATAAGGTTTTGAGAGGTTATTTTTCTTGTTCTAAGATCCAAAAGGTGAAGAACAAGAATATTCATAATTCCATATAGTTCTTGCAATTGTGAAAGTGTGTTTCACAATTTGGTCTAGCAACCAAGATCAAGAAGTTGCTTGATATTCGTTCGTGGTGTGGATACCGCTAGAGGGTGAAGCTCATCATCTTCAAGGTTCGCGTTCTTGATCAAGTTTCAAAATCTCCACCAAGTTCAAAAGCTAGAAATTTATAGCCATCAAGGGTTAGTTATTCCTCTATTCATCTTGTTGTATTTGATTTAATCATATGAACGGATCCATGGCTTTGGGTTTCATTAAAATTTTAATTGCTAATTTCCGCTGCGCATGTTAGATCGAAACCCAACACTGAACACCTCATGAATATTCATGAGTACTGATATTGGGAATGACACTGGTTACCGGGTCTTCTGATATATACTGAATAATCAGTTTCCTGTTATTGATCGTGATTTTCAAAGTAATACAAGCTACGACAACAATGGTATTCTTGGGAGGAATAAGGAAGGAAGCAATATCCTTATAACTTGCTTGTTTAGCTTTATGTGCTACTTGATGAGTGGATTATCCTCTCATATACTTGTTAATTGATGATACTTGATATATGATTACTTGAGTATCTATTTGAATTGCATGATAACATGTCATGTATTTGCATCTAATAGCTTACTGAGATTCATCTCACCCTTTATTTGTTTCCCCCCCCCCCCAGGAAAGGAAGGTTAGTGCGCAGTGAGGCTCGACATAGTTGGGAGCTTGCTTCGCAGGTCGTGATCATTTTGGGGCTTGTGTCCTTTTACACTTGGTGAGGACGATGTATTATGGGTTTTGTAACTCCTTATTTTGGGGTAGACAGACTTGTTCAGTTCTTGTTGTCACTAGACATCTTGTATAGTACTCTTAATGCCAGCTTATGTGCTAGGCATGTTTCCGCTGTCTATGTATTAAGTTTGGTTTTAAATTTTCTTGTCTAGAACTCGTGTTGTGAGCTAGTATAGCTCCTTACTCTAGAGTATATATATCATGTCAGTTTGTTAAACAAATGTCATTAAGTTTCTTGTTAAGTTTCTTGTTCCTCGTTAGGCACTCCATCCAGGTTCGAGGTTCTATTAGGGGATCCCGGGACCTGGGGGCGTGTCAGAGTACATCCTAATTCCTTGATCAGGAAGTTTTCACTTGCTATGGGTCCCCCAGTTGTATACCAATTCCGGATAGGCTCGTCACTCTTCTTGATGAGCTCGGTGTAGTCTTGGTTCGGAGCGTCCCCCTTGTCTATTGCATTGATCTGAGTGTCCTCTAGCTTGCAAAGGTTGAGAAATTGGCGCAGTAGGTCTTCTCCCAACACAAAGTCCCACTCACTGAATGCCTCGTCCTTGGTGGAAAGAGTCGGTGTCGTGACCACTGGCCTTGTGAAATTCGCAGAAGAGATGATGGGCATGATTAGGAGGGAATTCCGTTGGAGTAGTAGGCTTCCTTGGTGCCACCTTGCCGGCTTTCATAAGTATGTTAAACATTTGACTTTGGGTGACACCTTCTAGCTTGCTATAGGTCCTCTGCCTTGTTTTAGTCTTGGACTCAACTTCCATCTTGTAGCATTCTCTCTGAGCTTGTAGACATGCTTGGAGCGTGTCGATCTTTTTCTCATAGTACTCTTCTTGCATGAGTAAGCCCTTTCAAAGTGCATTGACCTCCTCCTCTCGGGCTAGCAAATGATTTTGGAGAAATTTTATTTCTCTGTCAAAGAATTCCTTTTGTGTTCGCAGCCGAGTCATGAACTCTTCCTCTATCTCTCTCTTGAAGCGTGCGTATAAGACTGTAGCATACACCTCAGAGAGTTGACTCACTTCCCCTTCTAGTCGAGCTTTGAGGTCGTTGGGTTCTTGAGTAAACTTGGTGCTTGACATTGTGTTTGGAGTATGGAGCTACTTTGCTGATCGGACGGACCTAGAGTGCAGAAACTGTGTCAAATCCAGGATGGGGTCCCAACAAGTCGGCTTTTATGAAATGGGGTTGACCAACACGGCAGATTCACATAAAAAGGAGGATGTCTCGTACGAGACAATGGATGTCTCGTACGAGGCATCCAGCCTAACAGTCAGATTGCATATTTTAGTCTTATAGGTCGGATGGAATTTAATCCATTTTGAGAGGTTACTACTCTAGTTCATCCTGGAACAGTGGATTCTGTCACCCTAGAATATGAGCCCCTTGTTTTTCACCTGTATTACACTCTCCCAAACGGACAATTCAGGCAAAGGTCCCATATTCTCATCGGAGTCCACCATTCAATTAAGCCAAACCTAAGTGACTCCGTAGTTGTTTTGCACTTTGTTAAACAACGCATTAATGCAATCAAACCTTGTGAATTTTAAGGGACAGCCGAAAGGGACATATTGAACGGTGCGGTCGAAACTAAGCCAAAATGGCATCCACAATCCCGCACAGAATAGTGAAAGTAGGAAAACACAAACTCGCATTCCCGTAGAGAGGTTCTCCATTCTTTTCAAAATCCTTTGTTCAACATTTAACCGAAGGGACATTCGTCATATTCACAAGGGAGGATTATAGATTGTAAAGATGCGTTATCTTGGGCAAAGATTAAAACAGCCCTAAGAATCGAACCGACCGGTCTCGAGGAGTGTCTTATTAACTAGTATGTATGCATGAGGTTGATGCAAGGCTTACAGCTAAGGCTCCACATGAACACAGTCTAGGAGCGTGTCACAGAGTGGGTACACCATCATTGGAGAGACCGGCCAGGGCCATTCGTTAGAATGGGGGTGCTGACCGACATCCGTCCTCCGATTGGGACCCGGGTTTATAGGGTATGTAGTGCAATTAATCTACATGTGTGCACGTGTGTGAGAGTCAAGATCTAGGTGACAAGGAGAAATTAGAAAGTTTTTTTTTTTGAAAGTAAAAGCAAAAACAAGCAATGGCCGGGCCAAGTGGCTGCCTACGTTTCCCTCTTGTGGAGGAACTCAGGCCGTCGTAGTTCACACATAAAGGCAAACATACGAAAAGTAGAGAATGAAGCATTTAGCACGTACTCCTGCAAAACAGAGGTTAGCCTTATGATATATGGGGAGTTTCTTCGTCGTTAGGAAGGTCCCAAGACTCAGAAACAGAGGGGAGAGCAGGTCTGAGACTCTGTGTACGTGTTTGAACCAAACAAACTTCCCTTTTCAAACCTGAGAGTCAGATCCGCCAGGCAGAACTGAGATGTCTCGTACGAGACAAATGATACCTCGTATGAGGCATCCCAGTCTGGGAACAGATTATCGTACAGAATGCAGAATTTTGAAACAACGATGATTTCTTTCGACGCAAGTCTAACCCACTTACTGTGATCTTATCCCCAGCGGAGTCGCCACTGTTTGCGCGCGAGGTTTTGCTTCGAGGCACGTTTTCATCCTTCGATTTACCTTCTTGTTGATTTGAGAGTCGCCACCATGTTATTGTCAGAACACGGACCGAGATGTCTGGATTCAGTGGTTAAGTTATGAATTGGGAAGGTCAAGGAGCACCCAATTCACCCAATCTAGGATTGGTCTTGCTAAGAAATCATCATCATCGTTTCAAAATCATGCATTCATGTACTAAAAGAGAAAAACAAACAAATAAATAATTGCTTATTTATTTGGGATGTCGGATCATGTGCTTCAAGACCATCTCCATGGATTGCAGAGGCTCTAGGCTGATCCTTTGATGGAATCACACTACTTGAAAGCAAATAAGGAGATGAGAAGATAGAAAGCAAGGATTTTACCTAAGCGTTTTCTTCAATAATCCTATGGATGGCCTTGACTAAAGGCTTTGATCTTCCAATTTCGTAGGTATGGGAGAGAGACTGATTATGATAGCTTTTTGGTGGTTTAACGGCCTTGGGGCTGTCTAGAAATTCTCCTCTTCTTCTTAGAGTGAAAGAAACCCTTTATTTATAGGTTTTTTTGGTGACCTAGGGTTTAAGTTGGAGAGTTGTTTATGGTTGGGAATCAAAGACTTAATTCTCAAGGGGTTATTTTAGGACTCTAGGATCGGCCATGGGATTTTCCCCGGATTGCATGAGTGTTTGCCAAGAAAAGGGGTTAAGATCAACAAAGACACTGACCAAAAACCCGACTGTCGAGGGGGATACCTTGTACGAGACATCAATGTCTCGTACGAGGCATCTAAGTGCTGGAATCACTTATTTGCCCTCTGCGATAGTTTTAATGTTCAGTTTGGCCCATAACTAACGGAGTCACTTAGAAACTTAACGAAACATGTCCAACTTAACGAGTTTTGACCCAAATCAAAGGCGAGACACAGAAGTAGTGTGATTATAAATGAACGTCCAAAATGGGGTGTCTACACCACACCATGGCCGTTCTCTTGTTGGGGCATAGATATCATCGGCAAAGTCCATCCTACGGGAAGCAACGGACAGTCATTCATTCTAGTGGCCGTGGATTACTTCACAAAATGGGTCAAAGCACAAGCTTACCAAGTTCTCAACGCCAAGAAAGTGGCCGAATTTGTGAAGAATAACATCATGTGCCTCTATGGTATTCCTCATGAGATCATCTCCGACAATGGCTCTCACTTTGAGAAAGAAATGGATGCACTTTTGGTTGACTACAAAATTACCAAACACAAGTCATCCCCGTATCGTCCCCAAGCTAATGGAGCAGTCGAAGCAGCAAACAAGACAAGTGAGGTCATCATACGGAAAATGGCTTCAACAGGAAGGGATTGGCCCGAGAAATTACCACTAGCATTGTGGGGCTACCGCACGTCAATACGGTCAGCAACGGGAGAAACTCCATTCTCATTAGTTTATGGTTCTGAAGCCGTACTCCCAGTCGAACTCGAGGTTCCTTCTCTACGGGTCTTACTTGAGAACCCAGTCAACGAGGTTGATTGGATGCAAAATCGATACGAGCAACTAGCCCTACTCGGCGAAAAGAGATTAAGAGCGTTTGAACGCACAAGGGCTTATCAACAAAGAATGGCAAGGGATTTCAACAAGAAGGTGAAGCCTCGAAATATCAAAGTTGGAGACATGGTCCTAAGATAACATCCTCCCAATGCCATGAATCCCCTTGGGAAGTGGGGGCCTCGATGGATCGGTCCTTACGTTGTCAAAGGATACAAAGCGGCGGTGCAGTTCGACTCGTAGACTTGGATGGTGATCAATTTCCAAAGGAGGTCAACCTCGACAAGCTCAAGAAATTCTACGCTTAGCAAATCAAGACCATTAAAAAAATGCTCGCTAGGTTGGAAACCCGCAAGGACGGCCTAGGAAAAAATTAGAGCACGTGCAAAAAAGAAGCCCGCTAGATTGAAAACCCGAAAGGGCGGTCTAGGCAAAAAACAGGGTGCACACAAAAAAAAATTAAAAAAATGGTCTTCATTTGTTTGAACTACGGAGACATGAGCCTCTCTACGAGAGGAACGTAGGCAACCTTTGGGTGCGGTCTAAAAAAATAATTTTTACCCAATCATGTCATAAAAAATGCAATTTTTATTCAATCCCCAAATCATTTTGATCATTACAACGGATAATGTTGAGCAATAAAGACAATAAAACATTAAATCCTAACAAGTGGTCTATTTAATTGCAATCTTGGGGTACTAGGAAAAATCTAATTTTCTCTTAGCCTTCGAAGGGCCATCCGAACGGCTCTTAATCCTACTCTTCTTGGGAGGTTTAGGAACACTGAAGCGGACCGAAACCTTCTAAGCATGCAACACGCCTACGAGCATAAATGTTATCCAAATGACTACCGAAAGGGTCAGCCAGAATGTTGTAGGAATCAGCAGCAGCCTCCCCATATCTCAAAGCACTGCTGGACTCAAATTCCTTTCCTAACAACTCAGCGCGAAGCACGTCAACCTAAGTGATGCGCGATAAAGGGTGCCAAACAGATAATCCAAATAACTCTTGGGAAGAAAGATAATACCCCGGTGAATGGGGGCGGAAACCCACCGATGGCGGTCATCTCCCCAAGCCGACTGAAGCTCCCTTGAGAAATCCAGACCCATGTATGAAACTGGACGAAGAGCCCCGCTCCTCGGGAAAGGAATAATCTGTTGACGGCCGAACTGCCTCAAAACCCGCTCCGGTTGGTAGAACGAAGAATCTCTCAGGCCGGGTAGGATCACATGCTCGAAACCCGAGGTCCATTCCATAAAGGGAGGGAGACCCCAAGAGGGGGGACACTACTCAATGTTAGCCGATGACCGAGATGCAAAGAATATCTTCCAACCATCTTCAGATAAATCCCGAGTTAGCAGTTTCCTTCTATGAACAGCAAAAGGAGAAAGATCACCCTCCGGACAATAAATCTTGAAATGCTCTCAAAGCCATACAGTCAAAAGTAAGGGGCTTCCCCATCTCATTTCACCTATCCGATGCAACTCATCCAAACCGTGCAAGGTTTCCCCCACTATAAGAGGGATTATTCTAAACTGTTGCTCCTTTGCCTGCAAGACAATCTCAGCTAACTGCTCATCTGCAGTCCTAAGGGGTGTCACAAACAGAACCTCGCTGAAAAGGCAAACTGCCATTGCATTCCTCTTAAAGGACTAAATCTCTGTATCCTCCAAATGGAAACTGAAGAACATCGGCAACTCAGTTATGTCAACCGCGGTGCCATGCAACATCTTCCTCACATCTCCGACAAGGAGATTCAACACATCGGACCAAGAATCGATCACACCTCTATGGTATTTGGGGACAACAATTTGACCCGTCAATGGCATGCCAAGCATCGCACCAAAGTCATCAACAGTCGGCACCATTTCATTGGCCGAAAAATTAAAGGTGTGACTGTCACAATCCTAGAAGGCTGCAGCAGCCTTCAACAAATCCCAATCCGGTTTCAACGTCCGAAGGGTGAAGAGTATTCGGAACCCGAAGTCTTTGACAAAAGCTTTCTTAGGATGGGTATTGAAAGAATAAACGAAGGTGGACAAGTCCTTTTCGTACTCACCAACAACCTTGGCACCAAGAGTGAAAGAATTGGAAGCCATGAAAAGTGTGGATTACAAGCAAAATTGAGCAAAGAAAAGATGTTCAAGAATGGCAGAAAATAGCTGTTGGGGGATATGTTCGAACAGAGACTGATATCATAGCTGTTGGGGATCTTTTGGCCAGCAAATGTCAAGCCCCAAAATTCGCTCCCCAAAAGTGCGCGCCTCCCGCCACCCACTTGGGAAGCGCCCGTGTCCCAGATTTACTAGACGGGGCACCCGCCTCCCGTCTTAAGAATGCCTCAAACGGCCCTTGTAAATAGAATAAATCATGCAGAAACAAAGTCCGGGTACTCCCAAGAATCAGTAAGATCAACATCCTTCATCAAAACCAAAAAAGCTCCACCCTTGGTGATACAGTTGGGCACACATCAATTTGGTCCGCCCATAAGGCATGTCTAAATTGAAATAAGATAGAAACTCCCACTAAACCTTAAACTAGGGCATGTCTTTCCTTTAAAGTCAAAGTCAATCTCGGCTTTTTCCTCTCTAAAGGGGAAGCATCATTTCGGTCCGTAGTCAACTGTGGCCGCACCCCACAAAAGTCATAAAGTCAACAGCAAGTGCAGCTCCGAACAGACGCAGCTACAAACAGTAATTCGGTCCATGGCGAACCACTAAAATCACCACTTCTCAAACCATCAAACATATTCACTAACGGATTCGTCAACAAGGGTTCACTAACGGACTCATTCAGAGGATTCACTAACGGATTCGTCAACAAGGGTTCACTAACGGACTCATCAAATGGATTCACTAACAGATTCAGCCAACGGTTGGTTCACTAACGGATTCGTCAACAAGGGTTCACCAACGGACTCATTCAAGGAATTCACTAACGGATTCATCAAACGGATTCACTAACGGATTCATCAACAAGGGTTTACTAATGGACTCATTCAGAGGATTCACTAACGGATTCATCAATAAGAGTTTACTAACGGATTCATCAAGTGGATTTACTAACGGATTCGTCAACAAGGGTTCACTAACGGGCTCATTCAAAGGATTAACTAACGGATTCATCAAACGGATTCACTAACGAATTCATCATAAGGGTTCACTAACGGACTCTTCCAATGGATTCACTAACGGATTCATCAAGCGGATTGACTAACGGATTCGTCAAAAAGGGTTCACCAACGGACTCACCCATTGGATTCACTAACGGATTCACTAACGGATTCGTCATAAGGGTTCACCAATAGACTCATTCAAGGGATCCACCAAAAAATTCATGAAGCGGATTCACTAACAGATTCACCAATAAGGTTTCACCAACGGACTCATTCAATGGATTCACCAACGGATTCATCAAGCGGATTCACTAACGGATTCATCAAGCGGATTCACTAACGGATTCAGCCGTCAGATTTACCAATGGATCATGCACTTCCTCTATCAACAAAATCCGCTCATACAGGGAGCGCAACCCTATCTCTTGCAATTTTAAACTCCTGCTTTCATCGAGTCTTTGTTTTTTTTTTCTTGGTGATGTCCTCGGCGAGTGTACTTTCTTTGTCGACACATGTTGCTCTGCAATCCACATCGCCGCCGGAGGGCCCTGTAGACACCCCGCCTTGGACCGCTCACCCTGATTGCACGGTTGATCTTGTGTTTTCCCCTATTTAAGTGGTTTTCGTTAGTTTCTGTTACTTCTGTTAAGTTACTGACTGACTTCGTTAAGTCTAGGGACTAAACTGAATAATATGGCTGACTTTCTAGTCCATTCTATCAAAATGGCCATCTCTGAGTTGCGCGCCTCCGATCATAGGAGCCAGACGCGCGCGCCTTCCGCCCCCGAGGTAGGAAGCGCGCGCCTCTGGGCGTCAGTTACAGATTTCTGTCCAAGAATCTCTCCTTGCTCATTTTTTACATGATTTTGCCCGGGAAAGATTTCTTGGTGACTGAGTTTTTGGCACCAAAAACATATGTTTTACAACTATAAAAGCCTCCTTCTCCACCATTTCAAAGGACCGAAAATTCTCTTCTCTACAAAACTATACACAAATACACTCAAGCATTTTCAAAGGCAACTTCCCAAGAAATACTTGAAGTCACTTTGAAGTATAGGTAAAAGACTACTCTTTTCTCTCCTTTCTACCTCATCTCTCCTCTCTTTCTTCTACATTAATCAAACGTGCAATCACCAAACCATTTTGGGACATGACACTAAAGACATTATTTTAAACCCCTTTTATTTATACTCAAGAATAGGAAGAACATTATTTTACATTTGTAGACTTGAACACGCAAGGACCAACATTAGTTGGCGAGATGAGTGTTTAAGTACTTCCCATCTCGTAACCTAACCCTGAACCTCATAACAAGAATCTCTGTTTTCGTAATCAAACTTAGGCTATACATTAGGTTTTTCGTATGTTCCTCTAAAACATAGGTGACGACTCTACAATTAAAACATAATTAGACATCCTAGGACGACTCGCGCGCTCTAGCCAAGCGCGGGCCCCTCCCGGGGTATCTACATCATCATAGAGTAAACCATATATAATAAGTCTAATTCCTCCTATCGGACCACCAGTCCATTGTGGTGTTTATGGTGGAGTTAATTGTAAAAAATTCCACAAGTTTAAGATGATCGTCAAATTCTTGGCTTAATATCACCACAACGATCAGATCAAAGTGCCTTAATAGTTTTGCCAAGTTGATTTGTACTTCATTTTGAAATATTCTAAATATCTCAAATGATTCACTTTTGTTTTTCATTAGGTAGACATATCCATATCTACTAAAATCATCAGTGAATGTTATGAAGTATTGAAATCTACCCCTAACATTTCTACTTAATGGTCCGCACACATCGGTATGTAAGAGGCCCAATAAGTCGCTAGCCCTTTCACTACATTTAGTAAAAGGTGTCTTAGTCATCTTTCGAGTAAACAAGATTCGTATGTCTCATATAATTCAAAATCATGTGAGTCTAAAAGTCCGTCCCAGGAGTTAGAAATACGTTCCTCATTTATATTGTCGCGACCCCGAACCCCGCGGGCCCGAGACCGCGATCTGGACGTCGACTTAAACAATAAACTCTAAAATAATGGAGATAAAAATTCCTTTTATACCCAAAAGATGATAACACAAGGTTTTGTAAATCAACTTGAACAACAAAGTAAAACTAGTATAAACTCCATAAGCTTATACACCAAAGTTACAAAATACAAAATCCTAGTGACGTCAATGTTGGTACAAATATCCCAAAAGTTACACATTGATATAATGTAAAACCAACCTATAACAACTTTCCCCAAAAGAATGTATCCACACACTCGACGTCCTCTTTCTCGTGATCAGCGAGACTAATCCTTAGCACCTGGGGGGTGTTAAGGAAAAACAAAGATAAAAGAAAGGGGGTGAGATAAATCTCAATAAGTTACTAATGCCAACTACATGACATGCCTATGATGCAAGAAGCAATAAGCAATAATAAATATCACATAGCACATAGCATTTATCACATAACAGATAGCAGCGGAAATAAACACATAACAAAGGATATAGCCAAGGTTTTCCAAACCAAAGAACCAAATAAGGTCGCTGCGCAGCTTCAATAATCAACAAATCATCATCTTCATAATAGCATGAAAGCTTGAGAGAAATCCCCCGGTACCGGAAAACCAATAACCAAATGAAGTGTCACAAGGGACGGGAGACATGCCACAAAGTCATGCTCCAAGTAAAGCTAAAATGCACACAAAGGAGCTAGCTCTTCTCACATCCAAGGCCAATCTGGAGGAGGGTAATAATGGGGAAAAACAATGGTCAACATCACAATGGACTTGGCCGTGCCATCATAATGTTTCGCATCGCCCAAACACACACAAAATACCAGCTGGACTTTCACTTAAAGGCTAAGTAATAAAATACTAGCAAGATAAACAACTATGATTCCAAAGTAGGGAATCATACCAAGAAGGCCAAGAAAGTGAAATGTACCCACAATTCACAATTAAGTGTTCCAATAATCTCAATAAAACCTTAATTAATTTCAAACACCAACTTGATCACAAAGGACCCAATTCTATCACTAGAGTGTACGACAATGATCACTAAGGTTAACTAGAAGGACACCCAAGACTTAGACCAAAACGCATTCTTCAATCACACAAATTAACAAATGTAAACTTTCAGAGGTATGTGCGGCGCCACCAGGGACTGTGCGGCTTCGCCCAAACAAGCCCTTAAACAAGAACAAAAGCTTTTCAGATAGATGTGCGGTCGCCCAGACATTTTTGGGCGTCGCCCAATCTTCTGAACTGCTGGAATTCGGGGAGGAAGAAATGGGTTTCTTCATTTTCTTACCCAATTCACCCACAACTCAAATCAACACAACCAACAAGTTCCAAAATGTACCAAAACGATTTATAACTAGGATGGGGATCCAAATAACACCATTTGTCAACCAAAACCAAAGAATCAACACCCAAACATTCACAAAATCACCATTTTAGCCAAAAACTCAAATAAATTCCAAATCACAATTCCAAACTCACCAACTTCAAATATAACAATTAAAGCATTGTAGAAACATGTTATGAGCATTTTAGCATAAAAATGGGGGAAAAGCAACTTACTTGAAAATTCTCACAAGTAAATCATAAAGAGCACAACCCAAAAGAGGGATGCGCGCGCCTCCATAAAAAGGGATGCGCGCGCCTCCCAAGATCAGAAGGCTGTGTTTTCGAAGCAGAAAAGGGTGCGCACGCCTCCCAAAACATGGTGCACGCGCCTCCTTGCCCGGAGGGACGAAATCCGGCCAAAATCTGGGTTTCTACCATTTTTCTTACCCATTTCACATAACAATCAAAATCAAACATAATCAACCTTCCACCAAGCATAAAGATGAACCAAAACAACTTATAACTAGAATGGAGACTCAAATAATACCATTTAAACCAAGATCAAGATTCAAACCCAACATTCTTAAAATCACCATTTTTGACCAAAACTCAAAAATAAATTCAAATAAATTCCAAACTCAACCAAATTTCAAATATAAACATCAAGCATAATATAAACAAGATATGAACACTTTAGCATAAAAATGGGGAAAAAAAGCATCTTACTTGAATTTTCTCAAAGTTGCCGGAACTCGAATTTTTTAGCCCTCTACGATCCTAACGACGATCTAAACAAGTTTCATGTTTAAGAAATGAGAGATTACAATAGGAAGATGAAGAAAATGTAGAGAGAAGGTAGAGAGAAAACTTACCTTTTTCACCCATGGAAGAGAAGAGAGAGGGAGATGGCTGGGAAGGGGGAAGAGTGAGGGAGAAGAGAGGGAGTAGGGGGGATTATTTTGAAATTTTACAATAGGGCCCCTCCCCCTACACTACCCAATAAAAACAGCTCCCCACTAATAATTAAGACCCAACAATACTAACTAGCACAAATGACCCAAATAAATGCTAGGCATAATTATTATGAAACATTAAAATGCACACATAAATATTTTTAATAAACAATAATTTAAATACATAATTAAAGCAAATAAATAAATAATAATTTTATTTATTACCAATAAAATAGAGCCTAGTTTTCCGGGTCGGACATTCACTCCCCCTTAAAGAAAATTAGACCCGAATTTTAACGAGACCTACCCGAATGATCAAGTAGCCATTAATACGATAGTTCCGTCATTTTCCAAATTCCTCCATCATCCATTCTAAACCACCACAAGGTAACCTTAAATAATGCTTACGATAACACCACCTCTCGAACCGAATCATTCCATCATTAACTTCATTACTAATCAAAATCCGTAATCAAAATCGAAGAATTCAAATTTTCCCACACATAATTCTGAGGTATCTCAAACTCGCCTTACATAACCTTAACTACACCGAAAGGTACTTCATTTTAAAATCGCATACTTAGTATTATTCCCCAGAAATTCAAAACATTACCATCTCGAGCTAAATTAGCTTTTAAAATATGAGAGGCTAAAGAAATTTTCCATCCTCATAATATTCACCAAAGGCTATATTCTAAGATTCCCATTATAGTGCTCTCCGCTCTAGGTAGCACCTTAAAACTGAGGTGTAATAAAACCCAAAATTTTAATACAAATTTGCACTTAAATCTACGCCATAACATCATCGTCATAACACTCAATCCATGGAAAGTCAAAATAATTACGAATACTCAGTAGTCCGAAAATGATCTAAATTTTATCTTCACGGTATTCTCTCTAACTCCCTTTTTAGTTATAATCTGTGCTCATATACCCAAAGGAAATCACAAATCTCAAACCTCAATAGCTAAGCCACGTTAGTCTTTCACGCATACATTTATTAACCTAATGATACTTAGGCTCCATGGTACTACCATCATAATAAACAATTAGCTAGCAACGTTCCAACTGACCCAATACCAAATCATGATATTCCTTAATTATGCCCAAGTATTGATACTCCACTTCCTTCACATACTCTTGATCCAATTCGGGGAAACGCCACCAAGAAGGGATTTAAAACCATAGAACCACTATTTAACCAAAATTCAAAATGCCTTTAACATAAATCGAGAAATTATTACTCTCCCAAATGTACTTAGTCTTTTTAACTTTAACACGCTTACCACCATTAATGATCATAACTCCTACAACAAACTATCATCCATAACAAATCGCTACACCTCTCCATACTAAATCATTCCGATGCATTCACGGAGATGTACTAAAAGTGACCAAAATTTTCCTTAAGAGATCCTCATTGAATCCTCAACTCCTATTACCCAACCGATACAATATGGATATTGATCTAAATATAGAATTACAACCTTGTACCACAACAACCCAATTTAACCCAAGCTCCCCCCAACACTAGGTACTATTCGGAAGAAAATGAAAATATTACGAATGATAAATACACCCAACAAATTGACCGAAACTAAATACTCGGATTTCAATTAAGAAAAGATAGGTATAACTCTACCCAAAGGAAAGGTCTCAAACATTTTTAAGAAATTAGGAATGGAGAATATAACAATCCCCTACAACAATAGACTAAAGCAATAGTAACATCAAAATCTTGTAATAGCAACATGGCTAATCTAGCAGGTGAGACATAACCATACTTAAGCACATCATAAGCACATAAGACTTCATCAGATACCCTAAACTACTCCATAGGAGTAGACACCTACTATACATAAGTCAAAGACTCAGAAGAAATAAATGCAACTAAATGCACAGAAACACATAAATGTGATGATCCTAAAATGCACGCGCTCGCTCTCACGACGCAAAATAATACACCCTGGAATTATCCGTTACCTGGTGAGTGCTGATTGATCGCAATTACTCTACCCTATACCTTAGGGTTCCCCGAAGCATCTCTCTTCTGACCCAGTGAAGTACTGGTTCCTGTTCCTGATGATTGAACCTTAAACCTCGGACAGTCCTTATGAAGTGACCCAGTTGACCACAATGATACATTTTCCTTGTTTCTTCCAACACTTATCCTCCAAATGGCCTTCCCTCTGACAGTAAGTGCAAAGCCACCTACCTTGTTTCCCTTATTTCCCCGGAGTAGTACCCGGATTCCTTAGCGCGGTTTGTTCCTTAAACTGAGATGGTGCTCCCAATTACCTCGGTTATCTGAACGGTGATGTGGTTGAGAATTTAGCGTGGCTTACTTGTTTACTGTATTTGCAACCTCGGTCTTCCTCTTATGCTCCCCAATATCTTGCTCAATCAAGTATGCCCGGTCTACAGCATCCTGAAATGTCACGATCCTCTGGGCTATAAGTTGAGTACGAATAGAAGTCTTCAAACCCCGGATGAATCTCATAGCTTTCTGCTCCTCGGTTCCGTCACAAGATAGTCACAATACCGGGCTAATTCTGTGAACTTAGCCGAGTACTGAGCTATAGACAACAAACCTTGCTCCAGGTGAGCAGCTCGATTCCTTTCGGTTTTGATCCACTACCAAATGAAATGCTCCTTGAACTTTCGCACAAACAACTCCCATGCATACACTGTGTGAGTATCATCCCAACTCGCTTTAACACCCTTCCACCAATGCTCGGCGGGCACCCACAAGTTTATAAGCGCCAAACCGGACCTTGTCTTCATCGTGCAACAAAGACATCATAAATTTTCTCCATCGACTCAATCCATAGCTCGGCCTTCCTTACATCGGGTTCCCATTGAACTCAACGGTTTCAATTTCAGAATTGTTCCAATCCGTAGCGGGGTTGGTGGTGTTTGTTCTACCCTCGGACCTTGATCATGTATGGCCTTCATGGCCGCCCTCAAACATGCCCTGAAACATTGCACGGGCTTCATCCCTTGTTTCATTCTGATTGCATTACCGGTATTACTTTCACCACTTCTCCTTCGAGCCATTTCAAACAAGTACCTGCATAAAACAACAATTTTACTCACCTCTGAACACACTACCCTCCTAGGTCATACTAATCCACCAAGACTTATACATAGAGCTAAACCATAGCTCTGATACCAACTGTCGCGACCCCGAACCCACGGGTCTAGAACTACGCGAGCTGGACGTCGACTTAAAACAAAACTCTAAAATATAGAAGTTAAAAAATTCCATTTTGAACCAAAATGATGACACAAGGTTTTACAAATCCAAGTTTAACTAACAAAAGTACATCTAACATAAGATCCACAGCTTATACCCAAAAGAATAAAATATACAATTCTTAATGACGTCAATAATGGAAAAACTATCCCCAAAAGGTTATACATTTAAATAATGTAAACCGATCCATAACAACCTGCCCCAAAATCTCAATCCTCTCGACGTCCTCCTCGATCCGTGAATCCTAATCCTTTTCCTCCTGGGGGGGGGGTTAAGGAAAAACAAGATGGAAATAAACGGGGTGAGATAAAATCTCAGTAAGTTACTAATGCAACACATGACATGCTATAATGCAATAAGCAATAAACAATGATAAATATCACATAGCATGTAACAATTAACAGTCAACAGATAGCAGTGGAAAGTAAACACATAACAAAGGATATTGGCCAAGGTTTCCCAACTGAAAGAACCAAATAAAGGTCGCTGCGCAGCTTCAAAACCAACAATTCATCATCTTCATAATAGCATGAAAGCTGAAGAGGAATCCCCGGTCAGAAGCGACCACTCAATCCAACAAACAAACAAACCATCTTCATAGTAGCATAAAAGCTGAAGAGAAACCCGGTACCGGAACACAAAATAATGTAAAGTGCCACAAGGGGCGGAGCCATGCCACAAAGTCATGCTCCAAACGATTAGCTAGAATACCCACAACGGAGCTAGCTCATCCCAACCAAGGCCAATCTAGATGAGGACAGAAGGACCAATGGGCGATGCTATACTGGACTTGGCTTCGTGCCATTATAGCATTATCCATTGCCTGACTCGATACACAATTTAACCAGCTGGACTTTCAATCATGCTAAGAAATAAAATACTAGCACGGTAAACAACTAAGGATTCCAAGTAGGGAACCATACCAAATAATCACCATAAAGATGCAACGGGTACTCATGAAGAGTTTAACAACAACGATAACAAGAGTTTCTCATGAAGAGCACAACAACGATAACGGAATTTCTCATAAAGAGCACAACAACATTGATCATTAAACAAGATGATTCCAAGACAGGGCACGTATCAAATACATCCTAAATATGATAACCACAAGTAAATCATAAAGAGCACAACCCAAACGGTCGCTCACAAATGGCACAATGACTATTACCAAAATGACCCTAAACATTTAATCATAAAGATATACTAGGACTATGAACTCAACCATCTCATCACACCTGGAATTTCAAAGTAGGAAATCAGAATGAATACACCTTAAGGTTAATCAAACCGTAAGTACCCAATCGCCAATTCACGCTTTACCTCCGCCCATAACGAACCAATTCTAAACACCCCAAACGAATCCAAAGGTTACCCTTATTAGAACATGATCACGACCGGACTAAACCCTACACTTTAGTGTTCCAAAACAACCCTCTAGGTACTATAGGATATCACCTAAAACCTAGACCAAGTCTTATTCTAAAATCAATCCGATCAGTAAAATAACTTTCAATTAAAGGGTCTCAAGTATGAAGTCCTCACTTATATCACAAAATGATCATACAACTCAATAAAGTCACTCAATTGGATTTACAAACTTGTTCACAATGGATCGTACAACTCCTCTTAACCTCAAACACCCAATAAAATCCCGAAGTATAAAACTTATAATTTAACTGAAAAACCTATACCATCTTGTAGTACTCGAAGAGAGCTTCGAAACGATAGTTTACACGCCTAAAACGGAGTCCGGATGAGAAGTTATGGCCTCCGGAAGATCGAACGAAAAACGGACAAACTGGAAAAAGAGGGATGCGCGCGCCTCCATAAAAAGGGATGCGCGCGCCTCCCAAATCAGAAGGCTGCGTTTTCGAAGCAGAAAAGGTGCGCGCTGGCCTCCCAAACATGGTGCGCGCGCCTCCTTGCCCGGAGGGACGAAATCCGGCCAAAAATCTGGGTTTCTACCATTTTTCTTACCCCATTTCACATAACAATCAAAATCAAACATAATCAACCTTCCACCAAGCATAAAGATGAACCCAAAACAACTTATAACTAGAATGGAGACTCAAATAATACCATTTATCAACCAAAGATCAAGATTCAAACCCAACATTCCTAAAATCACCATTTTTGACCAAAACTCAAAATAAATTCCAAATAAATTCCAAACTCAACCAAATTTCAAATATAACACATCAAGCATAATATAAACATGATATGAACACTTTAGCATAAAAATGGGAAAAAGCAACTTACTTGAATTTTCTCAAAGTTGCCGGAACTCGAATATTTTTAGCCCTCTACGATCCTAACGACGATCTAAACAAGTTTCATGTTTTAAGAAATGAGAGATTACAAGAGGAAGATGAAGAAAATGTAGAGAGAAGGTAGAGAGAAAACTTACCTTTTTCCCCATGGAAGAGAGAAGAGGGAGATGGCTGGGAATGGGGGAAGAGTAAGGGAGAAGAGAGGGAGTAGGGGGATTATTTTGAAATTTACAATTATGCCCTCCCCTACACTACCCAATAAAAACAGCTCCCCACTAATAATTAAGACCCAACAATACTACACTAGCACAAATGACCCAAATAAAATGCTAGGCATAATTATTATGAAACATAAAAATGCACACATAATATTTTTATAAAACAATAATTTATACATAATTAAGAAAATAAATAAATAATAATTATTTATTACCAATAAAATAGCCTAGTTTTTCGGGTCGTGACACAACTTCCTCGAAGCATAGGCAATCACTTTCCTTTTCTGCATCAAAACACAACCCAAACCCTCTTTCGAAGCATCACTGTAAATCACTAGGCCATCGCTCCCATTAGGCAAAGTCAAGATCGGTGCGGTAGTCAACCTCTTCTTCAATTCCTCGAAACTCTTGTCATATTTCTCGGTCCACACAAACGGACATTCTTCCGGTCAACTGAGTCATCGGAGTAGCAATCCTCGAAAACCCCCTCAATAAATCTTCGGTAATACCCGGCTAAACCAAGAAAGCTTCTAATCTCTGTCACTGATTCGGGTCTCTTCCAATCCACTATTGCCTCTATCTTCGAAGGATCCACAGAAATCCCATCTTTCGAAATAACATGCCCCAGAAATGACACCTTCTCGAGCCAAAAATTCGCATTTACTAAACTTCGCAAACAATTTCTCCCTCGCAAGACCGGATAAAACTGTCCTCAAGTGTTGCTCGTGCTCCTCTCTAGATTTAGAGTAGACGATTTATCATCAATAAAGACCACCACGAACGAGTCAAGATACGGATGGAAAACTCGGTCATCAAATCCATAAACACTGTCGGCGCGTTAGTCAACCCAAACGGCATAACCAAGAACTCATAATGACCATAACGAGTGTGAAAAGCAGTCTTCGGAATATCCTCCGATCGAACCTTCAACTGATGGTACCCACTCCTCAAATCAAGTTTAGAGAAAACCACGGA
>JAOWBW010003006.1:0-44208 GCA_026119855.1 Campanula takesimana
GGCCAAAGGACAAGCCTCACAGAACCTAATGGTCTTTTACGTCACGCCGGACCCCAAAGGACAAGTCTCACAGAACCTATGGTCTTACGTCACGCCGACGGCCAAAGGACAGTCTCACATAACCTAATGGTCTTACGTCACGCCGGACGGCCAAAGGGCAAATCTAACGAAACCTAATGGTCTTACGTCACGCCGGATGGCCACAAGGACAAATCTCACAAAACTAATGGTCTTACGTCACGCCGGACCCCCAAAGGGCTAATCTAACGAAACCTAATGGTCTTACGTCACGCCGGACGGCCAAAGGACAAATCTCACAAAACCTAATGGTCTTACGTCAGCCGGACCGCCAATGGGCAAATCTAACGAAACCTGATGTCTTACGTCACGCCGGACGGCCAAAGGACAAATCTCAAAAAACCTAATGGTCTTACGTCACGCCGGACCGCCAAAGGACAAGTCTCATAGAACCTAATGGTCTTACGTCACGCCGGATGGCCAACGGACAAGTCTCACCTAATGGACTTATGTCATTCCGGACTGCCAAAGGACGAATCTCACCGAACCTAATGGTCTTACGTCACACCGGACCGCCAAGGGAAAATCTAACGAAACCTAATGGACTATGTCATTCCTGACCGCCAAAGGACATAATCTCACAGAACCTAATGGTCTTACGTCACGCCGGACGGCCAAAGGACAAGTCTCACCTAATGGACTTATATCATTCCGGACTGCCAAGGGCAAATCTAACGAAACCTACTGGACTTATGTCATTCCTGACCGCCAAAGGACATTAATCTCACATAATCTAATGGTCTTACGTCACACCAGACGGCCAAAGGACAAGTCTCACCTAATGGACTTATGTCATTCTGGACTGCCAAAGGGCAAATCTAACGAAACCTACTGGACTTATGTCATTCCTGACCGCAAAGGACATAATCTCACAGAACCTAATGGTCTTACGTCACGCCGGATAGCCAAAGGACATAATCTCACCTAATGGACTTATGTCATTCCGGACTGCCAAATGACGAATCTCACTGAACCTAATGGTCTTACGTCACACCGGACCGCCAAAGGGCAAATCTAACGAAACCTAATGGACTTATGTCATTCCTGACCGCCAGAGGATATTTTTTCATATTTTTAACTGGACTTACGAAGAACGGCCACGTTAACTTCATAAATTCAAACTCTTAACCTGGACTTACGAGGCGCGGCCGGGTTAACGCTAATTCTCACATTCGTAACTAGATTATGAAGTACGGCCACGTTGATTTCACAAAGTTGGTCTTACGTCCATCTAGGGACTGCCCGATTTCATTTTTACACACAATTTCATTGGGAAACCTAATCTCTCTAGCTTCGAATCAAGTTGCATGAGCCAAAAGGGGCATTTTTTCGGGGGTATTTATGGCATTGGTTGGGAAGTGGCTTTGAATGGGTAGGGCCACAAAGCTAACTCTCAACAAGAAATCATTAATTCTGGCAGGGCTAAAGTAGCCGTACGGCTAGAGGAGGAAACACTCCTTTTTCATTCAATTTTGTTCTAGGCCTGGTCATGCCACAGTTTAAGTTCATCAATTAGTTCATCATCTTCATTATCATACGCATTGGTATTTTAAAAAATGAGTTATTCATACCTTCGCTGTGTTTACCTGCAGGGCGGTGATCCCAAATCCAGAGGATCTCCCGACATGTGCTGTTCCTTGTGGGAGGCCATGCCTGAGGCTGTCGGCGATGGGCCTGGTCCGAGGGAGTGGGTAGAGGGCACCGGCTTGGTGCCATTCATTCATGCCGTAGGCCAGCTGGTTAGCATTAACAGGAGCCTGGACTCATATCTTCCTTGGGCGAGCACTGGTGGGATACCACCCACACTTTTCATTGAGCTGGGGCGAGCTGACCGTGACTCCCGCCAAACTTTTCCGCCATTAACAGGCTCCCTTCAGTGGCCGACCAGTTATTTGGACCGACGGCTCTTTGCCGCGGACGTTGAGGCACTCATCGGTTTTTCGGGCCCTACCAAGGGCTTGGGTATCACTGTGCAGGATGTTAACCGGGCCATTCGGGCCAGAATTCCAGAATACCTGGCGGGCTTGGTGACTGCGGAGCAGCTCGGGCGAGCTTATGTGTGGCTCCTTCTCAGCAACACCCTCTGCCAATGCCGATACCACATGCATGTTCCCCTGCTTGGATTACTGTCTACCCCCGAGACCGTCCGGAGTATTGCTTGGGGAGAGGCTGGGTTGGCTGAGCTGTACATGGAGCTCGACAAATTCAGCAGAAAAGCGAGAAAGTCCTTAACTTGCTTTCAGTTTGCCTTGGAGGTACAATATTTTCATTCCCTCATTTTTCTGTTTTCTCCTTCTCATTCCATTTTCCGGTTTCGGCATCTTAATGATTTTGGCCCTTTCGTTTCAGGCTTGGTACTATGAGGTCTTTGGTGGCTACCCATGGGAGCTGACCGTTGATCCTGCCATCACATTCCCAGCCATGGTCTGTTGGGCTCGAGAGGCCCGCAAGAATAGGGGATCCAAGGGACGTGTCTCCGTCCGTCATGCCGATGTCAGGGCAGTGCTGAGGGGTGCCATGCCGGCCGAGCTCAACCTCTTTCCTTGGTCGAGGTATGAGGGGAAAGGGCTAGGAGTTAACCTGTCTGATGCTCTGCGGGTAACCCGGGGAGAGGAGACTGCTCGTAGGGTTCTGAGGAGAGGCTTTCTATCTGGGAGAGAGGGTGCTTTGGCAACACGGGCTCGGGCTCATGCAGAGGGCTCCTATTGACCATCCCAACACTATGTTCGTGGCCGACCGAGGGGATGAACCCTATCTTATGGGGGCGAACGCCTCCCACTTCATCACCGACGAGCCATACGGACGCTTCGTGGCCCGGAGGCTGAGATTGCCGCAGGTAGTGGCTTTTGGGGTGGCTCCCCCCGACATGGCAGGACTTCTCATACATATACTCAAATAGCCGGGTCCACATGGTGGCCACATCTATGGCAGGAGAGGGAGCCCCACCTGATGATGCTCCTAAGGGAGTGGTATGTTCCCATTCATTTCCTTTGCACACACTTATCACATACCCCTGTTCCTTTTCACTGAGCAGTTTCACTTTCATGTGCAGGTCTCTGTGCGAGCTTTGATGGAGAGGCCTTCCTTCATAAACGGGCCAAGAGGTGGCTGAAGAGGCTCGTTGGGCGCTCTTCTAAGGGGCCTCAGACTGAATCTAGGTTTGCGCCGGGCAGAAACTCGGTGAGTAGTGGGGAGAGGCCTTTCCGTCGGTCCTCGAGTGTGGAGCTACCGCCGTCCTTCGTTCGCCGCCATACCTTAGGCGGGGCTAATTTGGAGGCCTTCCATGATTCGCTCCGTGATCCCGGCTCCCACGAGATCGCTCCGGACCCGTTTGCCCATTTGGCTTTAGAGCGTGTGGACCCCTGCCGGCCAGACATCCATGTCCTCATTCCCAGATTCCTCCTTCCTTCTTCCCGGGCCAACCCTCTTCGGGTGAAGGCTCAAGCATGGCAGAGTCTATTTTCTCTTTGACCCCAACATGTACCCACCTCGTCCTTTGGAGAGGGTTCACTCGCCTCCGAAGGATCCTTATCCGGACTCAGATTAGGATGCACCAACCTGAATAATTTTTCTTTTGGTTTGTTTTATATGAAAATTTGTTATCTTTGGTTGTTTAAAACACTGTCCCTTTATTTGTAAATTCACCATTTATGCATAGCTTGGGCCTCGAGAGGGCTTCGTGGTTATTTCTGGACCGTTGGGGATTCCCGAAACGTGTTTGGACTCAATTATTTGGACCTTGACACGTATCTAACAGGTTTTTGAACAAGTGAAAATGAGTTTCACTTGTGGGAAATCAGCTGATACAAGCTGCAGATATGAAATTTTCACATGGAAAAACCAGCCGTACAGATCATACAAGCATGGTTGACTTTTTTACCAAACTTTCTGAGGACTTTTAGGGAATTTTGACAGACGGGAGACCTTATTGGACTCAGACCCTTTTACCCAAAGCATGACTCTTCGTTGGTCCTTCCATTGCACGATTATGGCTCGCCAGCCCCAGTGCGTTGCCTTGCCGGAACTACTCCTCGGGTTTCACGGTCATGGCTCACCATCCCCAGTGTTTTGCCTTCGCCCGGAACTATTCCTCGGGTCTCACCCTTTCCCTTTGGGTGCGCATCTTCCCCTGTTCGGGACGCGGTTCCTCTTCTCACGGGTTTCTTCTCCCTAAGCATCCAATCATATCACTTTCCCTTTCTCACATTTCCCACCATCTTCTCTTTCTAGGAGTGGCCTAGTTGACTCTGACACGGACAAGAGAAATACTTGACTCTGACACAGACAAGAGAAATCACGCTTGCTCACACGAGTAGACACACATATGCATTTACGGGAGTGAGTCCCTTTTCTGAGGAAGGAAGCCTATGGACAGAAATTCACGTGTTTGGCCCTTTCCTAAGATGTGGAAAAGAAGACTTGTCGAGGCATTCGAAATCAGCCTTAATTAATGCCATCAAAACGGTTGCTCGAATGGACCTTGTTCAGTATTAGGTCAAAATTCAAGCAATTAGCCATAACCATCATAATGTTGTGATCATTTGAGATTCAGATTCGATCAATGGCAAGATCAATGTGTGTTTAAGAGGAATTAGTCATTATCCGGGAGGTTGGTCATTCACGGGACCAAGGAAGAGAACCGGGCCATTTTGGGAGGACCGAGGCTCGATGGATTCATTTGACGCTATGACCGGACCCGAAGGTTGCTTACGTTCCCTTCAATATGAGGAGCTCAGGTCGCCGTAGTTCTGCCTTTGGGCAGCTTTTGCCGGGATTGGTTTCTTTTGCTGTCTCGGAGGACGTTGTTGCTCACTTTGCTTTGCGGCAATCTCCCCGAGATGGACCTCTTGGGGTGAACGGGCCTTTGAGGCAAACATTCCTTTTTGCTATTTCCTCTCCTCCTTTCCATTCATTCATTTTCTTTTCTCATCATTCAATTTTTTTACATTCACTTCCTTTTCCTCTTTTTTTTTCTTTTTTTTTAGGAGGAGGTAAACACTAGCCCTAGCTCGCTTTCTCGGGTATTAGCTTCTTTGTAGCCCCTTGGCGGTGTGCCTGTCACTTTGTGCTGACTTTGAAAGTTCGGGAAGCCCTTTGCCTGATTGCGCACACGTGATCACGGTTTAAACCTTGGTGGTTGAGCAACAACGCCCTCACTTTTTCACTGTCTCGGGATGCTTTTGGCGTGTATCAGGGATTTATCTCAGAAAGATGTATGGGGTTGTGTATCGGGAGAGTGTATGGGGGAAGATTTGCAATTAATGGTTTTCTTCATGCCAATTGATCACAACATTCATTCACATCAAGATTAATCGTTTGAATTTAGCAACCTTTTATGTTTAGGTCCATTCATCCTTTAATAAGTCGTTGTTGACTGTTATGTTTGGGGAGTCAACTCGTCATTTTGGGAACATAGCAATCATTTAGAAACATTAATCAAAGCGATTCCGAGAGTTAATGTAATTTTCAAATAATGCCTCAAGTCTAGAGAGAATAGAAGTAAAAATGATTCATTTCATTTCACGGAAGACTTAATTTTTACAACTTTAGACTCGACTATTGATTACATTGACTCGACCATTCCACCATTCATTGACTCAACCATGGCCAACCCCGTGGCTCTTTACATACTCTTGCCTCGCAGGGCCTTTTGGGAAAGCAAAAAAGACAAAAGACTATGTCCACAACGGACTATGGGGACCCTCTAGAACCTAGACACTAAGCCACTCCTAACAATTCTTTCTTTCCTTGTTCCACCTCCTTAAATTTCCTCCTCAAACCCATTTGTCTCCTCGTTTGGTGATGACACCTTCGTCGATGAGCGCTTGGATATGATTTCTCAAGGTGAGGCAAGCATTCGTAGAATGACCTAGGGCCTGGTGGTACTTGCAGTGCTGCTTTGGATCGTGGCGAGCTCCGATCGGTTCGGTCCATATCACGTGCCGACCGAGGAGCTCGATCTTACCGATCTCGAGTAAATGATCCAACATTTGCTCTCTGGGCATTCCTAGCTCATGGAACCAACGGTAGTAAGCTCCCTTGCCTTGGGGTGAAATCCTCCGACAATTGTCGCGGGCTTCCCATGGGATACTGTGACGGGCTGGAGTTGATCACGAGACTCTTGCTCGTCTTGGACCAAGCGGTCGGGGATGGTCCTTGGTGAGGATGAAGACTTTTCCGAGGACTTTTTGATCTCCTCAATGGATTTCACAATTTCATGGAGACATTCTCGGGTGTTCCTTGAGTTGTGCCTTTCTAATTCGTCCGTCAATTCTGCTCGGCTATGCAGGAGCTCGTACCGGCGATCGTACTTTTCCTCAAGGTATTTCATGAGTCTCTCACCACCCTTTTCCCATAGCTCCTCAATCTTTTTATGGAGTACCTCCTTGATCTCCTTCCGGAGCTGTTGAACCACCTTGATCGCCTCATTGCGATCGACCTCTGATTTTCGTATTTGATCCCTCATCGTGTTCACCGTCCTTTCTAGGAGTTTCACCCGCCTTCCAGCCGGGCCTATGCATCCAACCGGATATCTACCTCAATCACTTGGGATTTGCTTTCCATTGCTTCCTATAGCACAAAGGACCGACAAGCCGTAAGGGAACCGTGGAAAGAATCTCGAAAAGCCATGCTTTGAGTAAGGCGGGAACTCGACACAAACGAGATTTTGACTCAAAGGAGAAAACAAGTTTGACCCTTTGGGGGGAGGGGGAAGCCCAAGCCATGCATTTTGGATAAATTTAACAATTTTGGTTTTCAGAAAATGAATTTTGTTTATTCTTTTGATCATTATTAGGCAGTTTCGTCACACGAACAAACGTTAGTGCACAGTTCAAAGGCTTAACATTTATTGTTCATGTTTACTTAAAACACGTCTTATTCCTAGTTGGTTGGAAAAGATTTCTCTTCTTTTTCGCAACTATTCTACATCCTGGATCAGTGGAGGCCATCACTACGCCTATAGACCCCTCGTTTTTCACCTGTCTTGCACGCTCCCAAGGATGGACTGTCCCGGGCGAGGGTCCTATATCAGCCGGCATGTCCTGAGCTCTGTCCATTGAAGTACAACCGAATCCATCTAATCCATATACGACCTCGGCTTCCATGTGAGTGGGTATTGTGGTCCCCGATCTTGGGACGATGGCAAGGGTCATGTTGCTAGGCATGTCTGGAGCTTTATTCATGGAAATATAGCCAAACCCATCCAACCCGTATACTATGTCGGCTTCGGGTGCAGTCTCGGCCATTGTGATGTCTTCATCTATGACCACCTACTCTTCTGGTATATCAACGATAATCACGCCGATCTTCGGTGTTGTCGTCGTCACCGTGGTCGACTTGGATACAGTGATGCTATTTTCTGGGCGGCTCCCCTCCCTCCTCTCCCCTACGCGGACCTCCTCCCCCTTTCTCTCATATTCTTCGACCCATATTTCATTCTCTACCTCTATTTATGACCATCCACGAAATAAGCGCCAAAATCTTTCTATCCATCTCCGATCCACTTTCCCCATTTTGTTCTCTCTCTCTCCAATTTTGTTCTCTCTCTACATATCCGAAATCATCTCCATGGTATGTTCGTGTGTGTGTGGTGTTTCGATCTACAGATATGCGTGATTTGATGAGTTTATGTGTGTGTGTTCGTGTGTGTAAATCGCACGATTTGTAAGATCTAATGTATTCATGGGTGTGTGTGTGTGTGTGTTCGCCGGTGTGTACCTGTGTAGATAGTGGTGGTATTATGGTGGTTAAATGGAGATGGTGTGGTTGTGTGGGGGTGACGGCAACAGTGGTGGTAGCGGTGGTGATAGTGGTGCTAGAATGATGAAGATGGTGTTGGTGATGGTTAATGTGGGTAGATTCCATTAAGTTTTCGTACATATAAGAACTTACTTGAAAATGATTTGGTCAACTTCGTTAGTATTTGTTAATTCAAATCTCATGTCGTGCGAAAAGACTATAATACTCTTGTCATGTGTGCTGCACATGACCTAAAATTCGTTAAATTTTTAACATCCCATCTATTTTTACATCATATTGCAACAAAATTGCAAACTTAGGAAGAGATTTAAAAATTTACATATTCGATAACCAATCGCAACATCTTGTAAAACTTAGGTAACCAAATTGCAACTAGCCCAACAAATAAATAAACATAGTCTCTCAACTAAGGAAAGAAATCCAAGGCTCTCAACAAATGAGGGAAATCTACGGCTCTCGACAAAGGAGAGAAATTCAAAGCTCTTAATAAGTATAGAAAATTATTATACGAAAAAAATTAAAAACTCAACAACACATTTATATGTAATCTCAATCAATCTCGATTGAGATTATAAAGAATTGTGTTGTTGAAAAACGTATACAACAAAAATTAATGAATTGATGAATTTACATTCTCAGTGCTTTCAGTTTTGAGAAAATGTTGTATATAATATTATTATTTTGACATCGCTTTAAAAAATACAGGTTTTACCGCTGGTGATATTTAATACTCTCTCTGTCCCTAAATGAGTGTCCAAATTTCATTTTAAGGGACACTGAAAATCTCAACTTTTTGAACATTTGGTAACAACGATTCAAATATAATCATGTAATATCTTTTCTAAACCTTAGTTTTGCACGTATAAAGAAACCGGTGAAAAAAATTTCGGAAAAAAAACGTTTAGGAAGAAAGTTATGTTAAAAAAGACACTCATTTAGGGACAAAGATTTTTTGAAAATGGACACTCATTTATTTAGGGACAGAGAGAGTACTATGTGACTAAGGAAACAACGTCACATTATTAACCTGGTGAATTATTATTTCCACATAACAACTCACTACCTTGTCATGCATGAAGGTGCTACTCAATGTTTTTCTTAAAAGGGGAGGCAGTCACGTTTTATGCTATTCTCATCACTATCCTACTATTTCATGGTCACTATAATAATTGACTGTACTTGGACATACATACATTCGTCTTTAGTTTTTCCCTTTTCATTTCTCCAACACATCCATGGAAATTACTATCTCCATTTTTAAATGAATATTAAAAAAATAAAAATAAAAATCAAATTTGCTCTTAATAAAAAATAATTTTTTAAAAAAAATCAGACTTTATTTAAGAACGGAACTCATAGTGAAACACGCTAATCCGTTGGATGAGTTTTAGCAGTGGGGTCCACAAAGATTTATCACAATCCAACGGATTACAGAGTTTCGCTATGTTTTCACTATACATATCATTATCGTTAAGTAAAAACCCGTTATTAACAAGAAATGGAACCAAGAGTAGTTAGAAAGTTTCCAAGAGGGAAATTTATGACTACTACTTACATTTCTTGCAACCAAATCTATTCACAACATTAATGTATCTCTCTAATTAGTAAGATTTATATTTCTATTACTATTTGTGTTTTAAAATAAATGTTTAAAAAAATTCATTTAATTTTGAAAATAAATTAAATTTATTTTAATATTTATTTTAGAACGAAAGAAGTAACTCTTTTACTAATTGAGTAAAGTAGAAAATAAAATAAAGAGTCCGTCTGCCTCATTTCTACTCCCTCTGGTCCAAAATAACCGTCACTTTTGGTCAAACATATGTAAGTTTGACCAATAAATTTAAACCAAAAAATAATTATCCTATAAAAATCTAAAAATTGTTATCAAAAGTATTATCAATTATAGTACAATGACAAATTTTAGATTTTTATTAAGATAATTATTTTTTATTTAAATTATTGGTCAAAGTTATATCTAATTGACCAAAAGCGACAGTTAATTTGGTCCCGAGTATAATAGAATTGTGTTGGAGCGTGCCAATAACGTTTCAAATATTTAAGTCGGAAACGGGTAAAAGTTGTATGGGCCACTAAATGTTTTTTAGTTTATATTTGTCTGAGTTAGGAGGACCACATCTAACCTCTTTTTCCCTTTTTGAACGATTAATCATTTAGGGGTGGACTCCTGTCAGACCGTCTCACAGTTAGTTTGAGACAGCTCACAACCAAGCTAAGCCGCCGAGCCAGTCAAGACGAGCCAAACATTTTTTTTTTTTTGCCCTCCAACTTTTTTTTCCCTGTCATTTTTTGCTTGCCAGCAAAAGTAAGACTTTTTATAAAGAAATGTAACACTTTTTCTCATATGTAATATTTTTTTCTCAAAAATGTACCATAATTTTACTGAAATAGATTAAAGATAACATAAGATTGACAACTAAAACTAATGTTACATTTTTATAATGAATGAATGTAATTTTTTTTCTCAATTGTAACACTTTTCTAAGGTTTTACATTCAATAGAAATGCAAATCCGATTATATACATGAATTTTTACTCTCTTTTTTTTTTTAAAAAAAAGTAACATTTACTAAAAAATGTTACATTAATTTATATAGAAAATTATAATCATATATGCACTATGTTACACTTTAAATATTACTTTTCTAACCACAAAAACTATCAAACTATTTTTTTTTTGCTAAACTGTTGTTACATTTGACAGTAAAAGTGTTACTTTTTAAAGATGAAACTGTTACTTTATCAGAACATAGTGTTATATCTCAGGAGACGAGCATCTCACTTTTTTTGTGTTTTAAAAAGTATGTTTTTTTTAAAAAAAAATCAAACCATATCATGACCTATCTAGTTTTGTTCGTCTCGTTGAGACAAACACAACGGTATTTTTTATTTTTTTTAAAATGACTTCAAATCTTAAGATATAGCATTTTAAAGTTGTTAGATTTTTTTATTTATTTTTTTTTTTTTTTAAAGGGGAGGTCAAAGAGAACAGCTGGGCGGGTTAGGCTGGCAGGTTGTGGGCATGATCCATGGTGGATCCGTCTCACAAAGTGAGACGGTCTCACCCAAGTCTTTGTCATCATTTAATTGGGAAACAATGCTAAATGTACTCTATTAAGTCCCCTGATCCAGTGGTAAAGCCACGCCTCACTCTCGGTGAGCGCTAGAGTTCGATCTCTCTCCTCGCCTCTTTATGGCGCGGACATTGTAAAAAATAAATAAAAATGTATTGTATTAATTAGTTGATCCTCCAATCTACTAATTTAATCTAATCTAAATTTCCTTTCTTGACTCATGTCTTTAGTACGCCGTATTAATAGGAATATACTATGCACTTTAATCTACCTACCCCATCTGCTAATCAACAAGACTCCATCTCTTGCTCCGGACTGCATGATATTTAATCCGTTTTGTGCGAAATAAATATCGTTTTTTGACTTTAACAAATTTTAAGAATGCGAAAAAAAATAAAATTAAAAAAGAAAAACAACTATTATTGTAATTTAGTGATAAAATTACTAAATATATTTTATTTATTTCACTCCCTACTATATTATATCACATAACAAATCAATTAATAATGTGAAAATATAAAGGTAATATAAGAATTTGATTGTTTTGAGTCCAAAGTGACAATAATTATAGATCGACCAGAATCTTTTTTAAAATACAACAATTATTTTAGATCAAATAAAGAATTTCAGTTTAAAATAACTAGTATTTAAAAGAAAAGTTAGTTAAAAAATAATTATTATTTTTAAATTAAAAGCATTTAAATTCCGGCCCTTCCTTGGTCCCTGCATTGAAACTTATTGTAGTAGTTTATTACTACCTCTGTCCCTAAATGAGTGTCCAAAATTCATTTTTAAAGGACACTGAAAATCTCAACTTTGTTGTACAGTTTCGTAGCAAATATTCATATATAATCTTGTAATCTCCTTTCCAAACATTTAGTTTTACACGTATAAAGAAACCGGTAAAAAAAATTTCGAAAAAATACATTTATGGAGAAAATTATACTAAAAAAAGACACTCATTTTTGGACAAAGATTTTTTGAAAATAGACACTCATTTAGGGACAGAGGGAGTACTTATTATACTGAATGGAGTAATATTGGAAAGAAAAAACAATAATAAAGAAAAATTTGATATTTTCTTTATTAAGTTGTAGAGTGTAAGTGCAGAACTGCTGATACCACAAGTGCTGCCAACACTGTCCCAGTGATACTCGACGGACTGTCTGGGATTATATTTGGATATTGCTTCATAATAATTGCTGTACTAATGTCTAATATTATTGCAAGTTTTGTGTTTATTGTTGGTCCAATTTCAAGTATATACTATGCTAGAATATTGCAAGGAAGTTAAATAAAGAATTATGGATAAAAGAGGATTTTATCCATAAGTATGTGGGATTTACTTCACAACAAACACATGGGATTGATTTGCCTTCAAAAGAGCTGAGTTGTTGAAGAAGGATGTACAAGGCGCATGAAGCTAGAAGGTACAAGATGGCAAAGCACAAACTTTTTGGGCACAAAGAAAGTAGTTCCTACATTTTAGGAAATGTGGAGATAATTCACCCCAAGGCTCGGCCACTCCACCTCTCCACTCCACCACGTTTTTATCAACTCTCCAAGCCATTATTGGAGTATTCCCCAAGTTGATCAAGCCTATAAATAGCAAGGGAGGATGTGTTTGAAGATACAACACTTGAAGCAAATACAACACACTCCTCACACAAGAAAGTCTATACACTCCTTGGTTCCGATAAACCCGTCTTCCCAAACCTTTCCATTCTTGTAATCGAGTATTATGAGTTTGTCTTTGCTAGGAGGGTCTCGTGTATAGTTTTAGTCGTTCCACAAAGCTTTCATTGTAATAGCATTAGGGAACTCTCGGCCTTGTACTCTTTTCATATTATTAGTGAAGGTCTCGCCTTTTGAGGCATCCCTCAAGATATATAATTTATATATCTCGAGAAAAATAATTCTTGTTTGATTTTTTCGCTGCAAACTCTTTTCAGAAATTGTTTTCTGTTCGTGTGTGTTAAGTGTTGTCCGTAGTGTTATCGTTTTTTTTTTTTTTGGGTACACCGTAGTGTTATCGTTGTAGTGACAACACCTTTGATAACACTTCCTTTCTGACTTAAGCCATCGACTCACTTTTTCATAGAGTATTAATTATCTTTTCTTATATTTGTGAAATGTCAAAAAAAAAAGTGACAAATAATTTGAACATTGTTTTAACAAGCTATTTGTATTTTTCTTGTAGATTGATCTTTTACATGTAAAAGACAAAAGAATTGTAATCCTTCTGTTCAACATTCACTTGATACTAATTTTCATTTTGATCCGCTGCACTTTACTTAAAACTATTTTAAAATGGAAAACTTTTATACTGACAACATTAATCAAATTACTATTCCCTCCACTCATTCTCTATTTTACTTTATTTTTCTATTCACAACACTTTTTTCACTGATTTTCTCTCCTATTTTTCTTTAATTATTGTTGTGCCCACTAAATTAATATTAAGTGAAGTGGGATGGAAGAAGTATGTAATAATCCAGAAAATCATCATCATTTTATTTAAGAAAGTACTAGTCATATAGAATTAGTGATGGGCCGTTTGGTTTGTTAGTGCGGAAGTGTTTGGTTTACCCACCAACTTGACATTGTTGTAACAACAATGGGCTTTTGATTTCTCTCCTGCCTAAGCAAAACCTAACCCACCAAAGCACCTACCTATATGATATTATTGAATTAATATCATATGAAAGTTTTCCGATTTGAGAAAAAGGGAAACTCAGGATCTAAAGTGCAATACCTAAATTTCAGGGGCTGATTTGAAAGTAAGAAAAGTTGAAGGGGTCAAAGTGTAACTTTTAAAGAATCGTGGCCGCACGATACGTTTGAATTAATCTGGACCGCTCTTTGTTGTTTCGTTCTTTAGTGATGTGTTTTGTATAATAGATGAGATAAGGCATATTTTGGTCATTAAACTATAGACAATTTCTAATGTTCTCATTAAATTTTATTTTTTTCAATTGTTTTTATTGAATATTTTCAAATTTTTTAATATGCTCACTCCATTCATAATTTACTAAATGTTGAGTGAAAGGCTAATTTTGCTAGAAACTTAATGAAAGGTAGAGCCTAAAACTATTTCTCATAATAAAGGTCATTAAAATGAATATTAATTTACATAAAGCCCCCTCTCCCTTATCATCATCCCTAATTTAAATCACACACACACACACACAAAAAAAAAACTCACCACCCCCATCACCTCATCGAACACCACACCGAGACCTCCATCACCTCTGACCAGATCTCCATCACCAACTGTTTCCCTCACACTCCAAACTTCGCATTCCATCACCAACAAAGAATCTAGAACTACTTAGCCTACGTCTTTGCTGCGGGATCACCAAATCTATAATTTTAATCATCACACCCAGATTCAGAGTTTATCTGGTAGTTGCAATGTCGCTGACAATGCATTGGTATGATCATTGACAATGCTTGATTTTTTGTGTGTGTGTGTTGAGACTTAGGTTAGGGGAAGGGGGTGTTTTATATAAATTGATACTTCATTTTAATGCCTTTCATTATGAGCAAAAGTTTTAGGGTCTAACTTTTATTAAGTTTTTTGCGAAATTAGTCACGTCATGTCACTTGACTGGATTTTGTTAAATATCTAGCAAAATCATGTATGGAGTTAGCGCATTGAAAAAACTTATTGAAAACAATTGAAAAAAAATAAAGTTATGTGAGAATATTGAAAATCAACTTATAATTTTAGTGACCAACATATGCTTTTTGCTTAAGATACATTAAAAAAACTACTCTCACATACTAATTCATTGCTCCCTTGATTTCAAAAGAAAAGAAAAATGTATTGCTCCTTTGTTATTTTCAATTGCAGTTTTTCTCCCTCTTTTGAAATTTACACAAGAAAAACAAAAAATATCAATAGGTACCTCCCATTTGAGGTGGTCTCTTGTGAGAACACCTAGACCCGTCTCATAGAAGAGACGGGTCGACCCATGATCCGTGTACAACATTCTACGCGAAGCGTAGGATCCCAACCTATACTTCACTCAAAATCTGCCACATGGCAGCGACCCATTGACCCAAAAAAAACAATACTCCCTCCGTCCCACCTCACTTGAAACTTATTTCCATTTTGGGTCATCCCACTTCACTTGAGACTCCCCAAAATGGTCATCCATTTATAATTTTATATTCAATCCACCCCACCCACTCATCATCTCTCTTCATTTTCCACCACACAATTTATTCAACTAACCTACTTTTAACCCCACTCATTATCTCTCCTCATTTTCTACCACACATTATCCTTAGTTATTCTTTTTTCTTTAGTTATCGTGCCACCTCTTAGGTCTCAAGTGAGGTGGGACGGAGGGAGTATATTTTTTTCCCAGAAAACAAAAAAATCTCTTTTTTTTTATATATTTTTTTTTGACAGTTTTTTTCGTTTGCCAAAAGTAATACTTATTATAAATAAATGTAACAACTGTGTTACTTATAAAGTAACATTGTTTATAAGTAAACGTAACATCAGTTTTACAAAAAAAAGAAGCTCATTTTACTCATCTTTCAACTGTAATACTAACTATAAATATATGTAACACTAACAATAATTAAATGCAATTACCGTTATTGTAACGCCTCACCCAATTTTAATTTTATATTTTTCATATTATATAATAAAAATATACTATGTGATTTATGTGTGTATTTTATATGGTAAATAATATTTATATCACTTGCATATGTTGGTTGAGTATATGTGTTAATAAGTGTTAGTAATAATATGTGTTTTGGGAATATTAATGTTAAGGGAGTTATTTGTGCTAATGGGACTTTAGGGGACTTAGTGAAAATTGTAAGTAAAGGGGTTTAAAGTGTTTGGAATGAGAATTGAAGGGGGTGGGTGAAACTTTTAAATTCCAATTCATCCTAATCTCCCCATCTCTCTCTCCTTCTCTGTGTAAAAATCATCCTAGGACTCCATTGTTATGCTGAAGAAAAAGGAAAGGTAAGAATTTTTTTTGTGTAAATTCATATCAATTCAATTACTCCTCTATTTCAAAATCTAATTATATATAAATGTTCAGGGTATTGAATAGAGTATTTCTACCGGGTCCAATTTCATTTCTTGATATTTCTCCGGGATAGGTTAAGTTACTAATTTCTCTATTTATTGATAAAAAGAATCAATCTGAGTTATAGGAAGGTATATGTGATAAATTTGCATTTTCCCCTTTAGTTTATGAAGCTATTTGAGGTAGGTGAAATTTCTAGGTTTTGGGGGTTATTGAAGTTATGTTCTGAATTGTTGTGAGTTAAGAAGTGTTTTTATGGTTGATTTTGGTGTGTTAAACACCCTAAACAAGTTCAGCAAGTAGACAGTAATAGTAGAATTGCTGGGTTGGTGGGTTTTGTGAAAATTGGATTTTTGGTCAGAACACCCAGGAACTGAATTCTGGGTTTTGAATTTCGACCTAGGGGGTGCGCGCACCCTCTAGAAGGAGGCGCACGCACCCTCTATTTGAAGTTTCAATTTTGTGTGTTTTGTTGGAGGCGTGCGCTCCCTTTTGGGAGAGGCGCGCGCACCCTCTAAGAATTGGAAAACCATAGCTTCAGTAGTTTGGGGGCGCGCGCACCCTATGGAAGGAGGCGCACGCACCCTCGGCTAAGTTGGCAAGGCTTTATGTTCTGGATGGAGGAGGCGCGCGCACCCTTAGAGGTGAGGCGTGTGCCCTCCCCTGTTTCAGCATTTTACGAGTTTCTTTTATTCTTAAATATTAGGAACAATAGGGAGTACTTGGTATGTGTGATGAGATTTTATATTGCTAAGTAGATAATTGTTTTAAACTCTTCATGACTACTAGAAGATGAGTTAATGAATGATGCATATTATATGTGTTATAAGTGAATTTGATCATTTTATGCAATTATGCCTAAGTGATGTACATGAGTAATGATCTAGTCCCTTACTTTGGGCCTAGTATTAGTTTTATAATGTCAAGTAAATACTACTTGTGTACTTGGTTGTGAGTCCAGCTGGTTTATGTGTTTCGGGGGTGTATAGGTTCACGTTTATTATCAGAGCCGGGGCTGAGTAATAACCGTGAATCTATGCATCTGTGACCGTTTTCTCCTACTATTGATAACAGTAGGGGTCTAGCTTTCTCAATGATTGGAGCATTAAGCACAATGATTGAATAGCTCTTTTGTTCTTGGTTCTTGGTTTGAGATACTGGATAACGGGTCTCATCTGATTTTGTGAAGCGACCTTCAACATGAAGATCGACATCAACGTTATTATGGGGTATGGAGTAATAAGGGAGGAAAGAAATATCCTTTGTAATGTGTGCTTAGCTATACATGTTGCTTAATGAGTAGGAGTAACTACTCATGTGATGTGCTACGTGATATATATATATATATATTGTTAATGAATTGCTTCCATGCTTCATTTATATATGTAGGCATATCATGCTATTATAGTAGTAACTTACTGAGATTTTTTTTTCACCCCGTTTATTGTTTCTTTTGTTTTCCTTAGATCCAAGAAGGCTAGCGATAGCTCGAGGTGAGGACCGTAGTATCCAGTTCTGGTGCTAAGGGAAATTTCTTTTGGGTAGGTTATTATACTTTTGTTTGTGAGGACGTCGGTTAGACTGAGTATGTTAAACTCAGAATTTTTGGGGTACGGTACGTTGTATATATGTAACTAAACTAGTCTTCTTTTGTTTACCGGCTTGTATGCCGAGTAATGGAAGTATAGAAGTTAGTTTTGGTTATGTAATGTGGTAAGAGGTGGTCAAGTGTTGAACCATCTAAATAGTGTGTCTCCTACATCATTAGAGGAGGTAGTAGTAAGTTAGTTTTTAAATTTTTACCCGTTTTAAGTGTGGTGACGTGTCTGAATTCTTTGGTTCATATCAAATCTGAGAATTCGGGGCGTTACAGTGGGTATCAGAGCTATGGTTAGCTCTAAGCCTGGATAGGGTCTATGGCTTAGGTGGGTTGGTTTTTGGGTTGTTTTATTAACGTCGAGTGTTTTGTGTAGGGTGGAGATGAGTCATTCTGAGGATATTGGTAGTAGTACTCAGGGAAATGAGGAACCTGAAACTCCTTCTGTGGAAGTGGGTAATGATCATAATGTGGATTACAAGCAGATGTTTCAATTATTGGCTCAATTTGTCTCCAACCAACAAGGACAGAATAATCCGGGGCAGGCACAGTCAGGACCTGATGACAAGGGTTATGCCAGTCGTCTTGCCAAATTCCTGAAAATGCAACCTCGTAGCTTCGATGGAGAACCCGATGCAGTGAAAGCTGAGGAGTGGATAGAGAGTATTGAGAAGATATTCACTGCTTTGAAATGTGAACACAAAGAGAAGGTAACCTTTTGCAACTTTAAACTGGAGAAAAGTGCGGCAGCCTGGTGGAAGGTGTTATGCCAGAGCTGGGATCAGGAGAAAGAGGTCCAGCATACTTGGGCGGATTTCCTTAAAGAGTTCAACTCACAGTTTATTCCTTCAATTGTCCAAGAAGACGAAGAGAGATGGAATTTCTGAATTTAGTGCAGGGAAACATGACGGTGGGCCAATATTCCTCTGAATTCACTAAACTTGCGAGGTATTGTAGTCATCTAGTTCCAACTGAAACCAGAGAGAGCTCAAAGGTTCGTGAAGGGATTAAAGACGGAATATAGGAAGCAACTTCTTTCCTTACAACTCACTAGTTACCGACAAGCAGTTGAGAAGGCATATGCAATTGAGAATGACATTGATGAACATTAGAGTTAAAACGGGAGTTGCTACGGGAGGTCAACCATCAGTACGCGTGTTCCAGAAAGGGCTCAGAGTACCGGAAGTAAAAGGGGTGGAATTAACCGACCGAGTGGTCGACCGCAGAGGCAAGCAAAAAGTATTGGGAAGTGTATCAGGGGTTCAAAAGCCGAATGTTTCGAGTTCGAAGTGGACTGCAAGTATTGTTCCAAGGATGGCCATACTGAAGACCGGTGTTGGTTGAAAGCAGGGGAAAATGCTTAAAACTATGGTGATAGTGGACATTTCAAAAAGGATTGCCCAAAGAGTAAGGGAACTTCAGGAGAAGGTATCGGACAGCAAGCTTCGCGTAGTAAGCGGGATAGTGGGGGTCGACCTAAGGTTCAGGGTCGAGTGTTTTGCTATTGATCAGCACAGGGGGCTGAGTCTACAGCAGAGTGATAGGAGGTACTATTTTTCTTTTTAGTATGCGAGCGCGAGTTTTATAGATTCAGGATCATCTCATTCTTATGTGGCATCACATTTTGTGTCTCATTTACCTGTTGTTCCTGATGCTATGCCTTATGTGTTAGAAGTGTCTTCTCCAATAGGAGATTGCATGCTAGCTACAGAAATATATAAGAATTGTGATGTGCTTTATCGGTAATCATACCCTTCAAGATGATCTAGTAGTATTGCCCATAAGGATTTTGATTTGATGTGATACTTGGTATGGGACTGGCCTTATATGCATTATGCTTCGTGACTGTCATCAAAAGGTGGTCACGTTTTCTGGCTGGGTTTGCTTGAATTTATTTTTGAAGGTGATAGACCATGTGTAGTTTCCATGTTATATCTGCTTTGAGAGCTAGAAAGTTGTTGTCTGGGGGTTGTACCGGGTATCTTGCCTGTGTGATTGACAAAAGAATGTCTGTGGCAAAGCTGGAGGATATTTCTGTGGTGTCTGAATTTACGGATGTGTTCTCTACTGAATATAGTATGCCACCTGACCGGGAACTTGAGTTTTGTATTGAGTTGTTACCAGGTACCGCACCGATATCTAAAACTCCATACCGAATGGCTCCCGCTGAGTTAAGAGAGTTGAAGAAGCAACTCGAGGTGTTATTGGAGAAATGGTTTATCCGGCCTAGTGTATCTCCTTGGGGTGCACCAGTATTATTTGTGAAGAAGAAGGATGGTACTCTGCGGTTATGTATTGACTACCGAGAGCTTAATCAGGTAACAATTAAAAACAAGTATCCGTTACCCCACATCGATGACCTGTTTGATCAACTGCAGGGGTCCGTGGTTTATTCGAAGCTTGATTTAAGAAGCGGATATCACCAATTGAAAGTCCGAGAAGAAGATATACCAAAGACGGCCTTACGTACCAGGTACGGACATTATGAGTTCGTGGTTATGCCATTTGGGTTGACAAATGCTCCTGCGGTGTTTATGGATTTGATGAACTGGGTTTTCAAACCCTATCTAGATTGTTTTGTGGTGGTTTTTATAGATGACATCTTGGTTTATTCTAAATCCAAGGCGGAGCACGAGCAACATTTGAGGATGGTATTGGGGGTTCTTCGGGACAAGCAATTGTTTGCCAAATTTAGTAAGTGTGCCTTCTGGTTAGAAGAAGTTTCTTTCTTGGGACACGTGGTGTCAGAGGCCGGTATTTCTGTTGATCCCTCAAAAATAGAAGCCATAGTTAAATGGAAGAGACCAACTACAGTCACGGAGGTACGTAGTTTTCTGGGATTGACAAGCTATTATCGGAGGTTTATTGAGGGATTTTCTAAAATTGCTACACCAATGACAAGCTTGACTCGAAAATCTATAGCTTTCGAATGGGATAACAAATGTGAAGCGAGCTTTCAGGAGTTGAAAAGAAGATTGACGGTGGCTCCAGTATTGGCTTTGCCTAAGGGGTCAGATAATTTTGTGGTTTACACGGATGCTTCCAAAGAAGGGTTGGGTTGTGTGTTAATGCAAAATGGTAAGGTAATTGCTTATGCATCGAGAAAATTGACTCCTTATGAAGTGAATTATCCTACTCATGACTTAGAGCTGGATGCGATTATATTTGCGTTACACAAGTGGAGGCATTATTTATATGGGGCTAGATTTGAAGTGTTCACAGATCATAAAACCCCAACATATTTATTTTCTCAGAAAGAACTTAACATGAGACAACGCAGGTGGATGGAAAAATTGAAGGATCATGATTGTACAATTTTGTATCACCCGGGAAAGGCTAATGTGGTGGCAGATGCTTTGAGTAGGAACACCTATATTGCACATTTGATGGCACGAGAGGGGAAATTGCTATTAGATTTGTGAGACTGGAATCCTTATGAGTCGAGTCATGGCATGAGTTTCGCAAATATAAAGGCTACTTCTGTTTTACTTCAACAGATTAAAGAAGCTCAAAAGATTGATCCTGGATTACAGAAGATTGTTGATGGAATGAAAGAAGGTAAACAACCCGACTTTGCTTTTAATAATGATGGGATTCTTACTTTTCGTGGTAGGGTTTGTATTCCAGTTGATAGTGAGATTAAATTGCAAGTATTAGACGAGGCTCATAAGACAAAATATACCATACATCCGGGAAGTACGAAAATGTATCAAGATATGAAGAAGCATTTCTGGTGGAACTGTATGAAAAGGGAGATTACAGATTATGTGTCTAAATGCCTAACATGTCAACATGTGAAAGTGGAACATCAACGTCCTGCAGGTTTGTTACAACCGTTAGAGATTCCTGAATGGAAATGGGAGCATATCACCATGGATTTTGTAACCGGTTTACCACGTACTCGAAAGGGGTATGAAGCAGTTTGGGTTATAGTAGATCGGTTAACCAAGTCGGCTCACTTTTTGCCTGTTTCTATGGGGTATTCCTTGACTCAGTTGGCTTCTCTATATGTTCAAGAGATAGTCCGGCTTCATGGGGTTTCCGGTGAGTATAGTATCCGATAGAGATCCTCGGTTTACATCCCGATTCTGGCAAGCTCTTCAAGGGGCAATGGGTACTAAACTGAATTTCAGCACGGCATTTCACCCACAGTCAGATGGGCAGTCGGAAAGGCTAGTACGGATTCTTGAGGATATGTTACGAGCATGTGCTGTTGACTTCAAAGGTAGTTGGGATGTTCATTTACCGTTAGTTGAATTTGCTTATAATAAACAGCTACCAGTCTAGTATTGAGATGGCCCCCTACGAAGCATTGTATGGTCGTAAATGTAGATCACCTATATGTTGGGATGAAGTCGGGGAAGCAAGGCTTTTGGGACCCGAAATGGTTCAACAGTCGGTGGATAGTGTGAGATTAATTCAGGATAGATTGAGGACAGCTCAAAGTCGTCAAAAGAGTTATGCTGACAACCGAAGAAGGGATCTTGAATTCCAAGTCGGTGATTTCGTATTCTTGAAAGTGTCGCCTCAGAAAGGTGTGAAACGATTTGGAAGAAAGGGAATTGACTCCTCGTATATAGGGCCATTTGAAATACTTGAGCGGATTGGGAACTTAGCCTATTGTAGATACCCCGGGGGAACCACGGCTTTAGGCTCGAGCGCGTGAGTTCCCTAGATGTCTAACTTGTTTTAGAGTCGCCACCTATGTTTTGAGGAACATAAGAAAAACCTATTGATTATAGCCTAAGTTTGATTACGAAAACAGAGATTCTTTGTTTTGAGGTTCGGGGGTTAGATTACAAGATGGGAAGTATCGAAACACCCATCTCGCCCAACTTAAGTTGGTCTTGCTTGATCAAAATCTACATGAATGAAATGTTCTTCTTCTTCTTCTTTAAGTCATAAAAAGGGGGGTTTAAAATATGATTTTGGAATGTAGGAGATACCCCTTAACCAACCTCAATGAGATGAGGTGATCATTAGAGTCATGTCCCAAAATGATTTGGGTGATTGCACATTTGATTAAAGTAAAAGAGAGAGAGGAGATGAAGTAGAAAAGAAAGGAAAAGATGGACTTTTACCTACAATTTGAAGAACTTCAAATGTTGCTTGATGAGATCCTTGGAGAACCTTTAGAAAGTGATTTTTGTATAGTTTTTGTAAGTTCAATCTTTGGTCTAAGTTTTCGATCCCTGAAAATGGAGGTAAAGAGAGGTTTTTATAGGTGAAAGAGGGGTGTTTTTGGTGCCAAAACTCAGTCACCAAGAAATCCTTCCCGGGCAAAATCCTGTAAATTGAGCAAGGGAGAGAATCCTGGCCAAAATCTGTAACTGACGCCCAGAGGCGCGCGCTTCCTGCTTTGGGGGCGGGAGGCGCGCGCGCCTGACTCCTCCTGTCGGAGGCGCGCGACTCAGAGAAGGAAATTTTGACAGAATGGACTAGAAAGTCAGCCCTGTCGTTCAGTTTAGTCCCTAGACTTAACGAAGTCAGTCAGGAACTTAACGGAAGTGACAGAAACTAACGAGAAACACTTAAAATAGGGAGAAACACAAGATCAAATGTGAAATCGGGGTGAGCGGTCCAAGGCGGGGTGTCTACAGAGCCCCTCGGCGACGTGGATTGCAAAGCAAAACGCGTCGACGAAAGTTAAAAACACCCGCCGAGGACATCACCAAGAAAAGACAAAGACTCGATGAAAGCAGGAATTTGAAATTGCGAGAGATAGTGGTGCGCTCCCTGTGCGAGCGGCTTTTGTTGATAGAGAGGGTGGCATGATCCGTTAGGCGAACCTGCCGGCTGAATGTTTTGAATGAGGCCGTTAGTGAACCTTTTGATGAATCCGTTAGTGAATCCCTTGAATGAGTCCGTTGGTGAACCCTTATTGACGAATCCGTTAGTGAATCCGCTTGATGAATCCGTTAGTGAATCCTTTGGATGAGCCCGTTGGTGAACACTTATTGACGAATCCGTTAGAGATCCGTTTGATGAATCCGTTAGTGAATCCCTTGGATGAGTCCGTTGGTGAACCCTTGTTGACGAATCCGTTAGTGAATCCGTTTGATGAATCCGTTAGTGAATCCCTTGGATGAGTCCGTTGGTGAACCCTTGTTGACGAATCCGTTAGTGAATTCGCTTGATGAATCCGTTAGTGAATCCCTTGGATGAGTCCGTTGGTGAACCCTTGTTGACGAATCCGTTAGTGAATCCTTTTGATGAATCCGTTAGTGAATCCCTTGGATGAGTCCGTTGGTGAACCCTTGTTGACGAATCCGTTAGTGAATCCGTTTGATGAATCCGTTAGTGAATCCCTTGGATGAGTCCGTTGGTGAACCCTTGTTGACGAATCCGTTAGTGAATCTGTTTGATGAATCCGTTAGTGAATCCCTTGGGTGAGTCCGTTGGTGAACCCTTGTTGACGAATCCGTTAGTGAATCCGTTTGATGAATCCGTAGTGAATCCCTTGGATGAGTCCGTTGGTGAACCCTTGTTGACGAATCCATTAGTGAATCCGCTTGATGAATCCGTTAGTGAATCCCTTGGGTGAGTCCGTTGGTGAACCCTTGTTGACGAATTCGTTAGTGAATCCGTTTGATGAATCCGTTAGTGAATCCCTTGGGTGAGTCCGGTGGTGAACCCTTGTTGACGAATCCGTTAGTGAATCCGTTTGATGAATCCGTTAGTGAATCCCTTGGATGAGTCCGTTGGTGAACCCTTGTTGACGAATCTGTTAGTGAATCCGTTTGATGAAATATTGCTTTGAAGTCTCGTGCCACTTGGAGTCCCACTTGACTTTTTGAATTGTGGGGTGCGGGCACAGTTGACCGCGACCAGAAAAATGTTCCTGCTGGGGATGAAATGTTGAGATTGACTCTTGAGGGGGGTGGCACCCGTGACAGAAATTGGGGAGTTCGGAATCCGTGGGAGGACGGCCTACTTTTGAGTGGGAGTTTTTATCCTACTTTCAATTTTTGACATGCCTTAAGGGCGGACCGGAAGAAGGTGTGCCCAACTGGGTGTCCGAGGACAGGGGCTGTGCCTTGGTTTAGGCCGGAGATCTCTGACAAGGTCCTTTTCTGAGGTGATCTAGACCTGGGAGGCGCGCGCCTTCCTTTGTGGGATTGTGGAGCGCGCGCATTTGAGACTGCTGTCGGGTGGCGCGCGCCTCTGGGAGGTGAAATTCCGGGCTTGACATTTGCTGGCCAAAAGAAGCCCCAACAGCTATAATATCATCTTCTGTTCGACCACTTGATTCTCACAGCTCCTTTCTGTCATCATTGAACATCATATTATTGCTTAACTTTGCTTGTGATCCACATTTTCCATGGCTTCCAATTCTTTTGCCCTTGATGCCAAGGTTGTTAGTGAGTATGAAAAGGACTTGGGCACTTTTGTGTATTCTTTCAAGACCCATCCCAAGAAGGCCTTCATTAAAGACTTCGGGTTCCGAATTCTTTTCACCTTGAGGACATTGAAGCCGGATTGGGATTTGTTGAGAGCTGCCGTGGCTTTCTGGGATTGCGACAGCCATACTTTCAACCTTTCAGCTAATGAAATGGTGCCGACTGTTGACGATTTCGGGGCCATACTTGGCATGCCTTTGGCCGGTCGGATTGCCGTCCCTAAATATCACCGTGGTGCCATCGACTCTTGGGTTGAGTTACTGAATCTCCCTGTTGAGGACGTGAGGAAGATGTTGCACGGTACCGTGATTGATATAACTGAGTTGCCGATGTTCTTCAGTTTACACTCGGAGGACCCGGTGGTTCAATCTTTCAAAAGGAATGCCATGGCCGTTTGTCTCTTCAGCGAAGTACTGTTTGTTACACCCTTCGGGACTGCGGACGTGCAGTTGACTGAGATTATTTTGCAAGCTAAGGAGCAGCAATTTAGTGTAATCCCTCTTATTGTAGGGGAGACGTTGCACGGCCTTGATGAGTTACATAGGACGGGCAAGATGTGTCGGGGAAGCCCTTTGCTCTTGACCATATGGCTCCGAGAATACTTCAGGATTTATTCTCCGGATGGTGATTTGTCTCCTTTTGCTGTTCATAGGAGGAAGTTGTTGATCCGGGATTTATCTGAAGATGATTGGAAGAAATTCTTTGCCTCTCGGGTGACCGTTGATATTGAGTGGTGTCTTTCTTCTTGGGGTCTTCGTCCTTTTGTGGAGTGGACTCTTGGTTTTCAGCACGTGGTTGTACCTGGTTTGAGAGATTCTTCATTTTACCAGCCAGAGCGGGTTCTGCGGCAGTTCGGTCGCCAACAGACAATTCCTTTTCCGAGCGGCGGAATGCTTCGTCAAGTTGCTTACATGGGTCCTGACTTCTCGAGTGAGCTTCAGTCGGCTTGGGGAGATGACCGCAACCGTTGGGCTTTTGCTCCTCTGCATCGGGGGAGTGTCTTCCTTCCCGAGAGCTACTTGGATTATTTATTTGGCACCCTTTACCGTGGCATCACTTGGGTTGATGTGCTTCGTGCCGAGTTGTTGGGAAAGGGTTTTGAGCCTAGCAGCACTTTGAGATATAGGGAGGCTGCTGCTGATTCGAGTAACATTCTTGCTGACCCTTTCGGTACTCCTTTGGATGACTTTTATGCTAGGAGACGTGTCGCAACACAGAAGGTTTCGGTGCGTATTAGTGCTCCTTCGTTACCCAAGAAGAAAAGGATTGAGATACGATCGGGTGGTCCTTTGAAAGCTAAGAGAAAATTGGATTTTTCTTAGTACCCTAAGAGATTGCAATTAGACCACTTTGTTTTAGGATTTAGTATTTTGATGTCTTTTGTTGCTCAATAAATCCATTGTAATGGTTTGAATAATTCATTGAATGAATAAGAATTGTATTTTGTTATTTGAAGTGAATTGGGTATTTTTGATATGTTTTAGACCGCACCCGAAGGTTGCCTACGTTCCTCCAGTTGGGAGGCTCAGGTCTTCGTAGTTCAAACAAACAAAGACCATTTTTTTTTTGTGTGCACCCTGTTTTTTGCCTAGACTGCCCTTTCGGGTTTTCAATCTAGCAGGCTTCTTTTTTTGCACGTGCTCTAATTTTTGCCTAGGCCGCCCTTGCGGGTTTTCAACCTAGCGAGCGATTATTTTTTTTTTTATGGTCTTTGTTTATTAAGTGTAGAACCTCTTGAGCTTGTCGAGGTTGACCTCCTTTGGCAGCTGGTCACCATCTAAATCCACGAGCCGGACTGCACCACCGCTTAGTATCTTTTTGACCACGTACAGACCGATCCATCGGGGTCCCCATTTCCCCAGGGGATTCATGGCATTAGGAGGATGTTGTCTTAAGACCAAATCTCCCACATTGATGTTTCGAGGCTTCACCTTTTTGTTGAAAGCTCTTGCCATCCTTTGCTGATACGCCCTTGTGCGTTCGAGTGCTCTTAACCTTTTCTCGTCGAGTAAGGCTAGCTGTTCGTATCGACTTTGCATCCAGTTGACCTCGTTGACTTGATTCTCGAGGAGGACCCGTAGAGATGGGACTTCAAGTTTGATAGGGAGTACGGCTTCAGAACCATAGACTAATGCATAAGGAGTTTCTCCTGTTGCGGACCGTATTGATGTGCGGTAGCCCCACAATGCTAATGGTAGCTTCTCGGGCCAATCCCTTCCTGTTGAGGCCATTTTCTTGACGATGGTCTCGATGGTTTTATTTGCTGCTTCGACCGCGCCATTTGCTTGGGGACGGTAAGGAGATGACTTGTGCTTGGTGATCTTGTATTCTACCAAAAGTGCATCCATTTCTTTCTCAAAGTGAGAGCCGTTGTCGGAAATGATTTCATGAGGCACGCCGTATCGGCACATGATATTAATCTTTACAAATTCGGCCACTTTCTTGGCGTTGAGGGTTCGATAAGCTTGTGCTTCGACCCACTTTGTGAAGTCGTCGACTGCCACTAGGACGAATGACTGCCCATTGCTTCCAGCAGGATGAACTTTACCGATGATGTCTATCCCCCAACAAGAGAAAGGCCAAGGTGTGACCATGTTGTAAAGTTGTGAGGGTGGAGCATGTTGCAGATTAGCGTGGAATTGGCACTTGGCACACCTTTTGACTTTCTCGATACAGTCTCGTTCCATAGTGCTCCAATAGTAACCAATGCGAAGTATCTTCTTGACTAGCATAAACCCATTCATGTGGGGTCCACATTCTCCTTCGTGCACTTCACACATTATCTCTTGAGCTTCGGCCTCATTGGCGCATAAGAGATTGATCCCGTCGTGGTGCCTTTTATAGACTCGGTCCCCAATCAGTACATACCGAGAGGCTATCCTTTGCAGAGCTGCTAGAGACTTCTTATTGCTATTCTCGGGATAAGTGCCTTCTTTGAGGAAGTTTATGATATCCGAATACCACGGAGAGTTTGTTTACATCTCGTTGATCTCGATACTCATGCAATATGCCGGACTGTTCCTTCGAGCAATTTTGAAGGGCTTCACCATTTTCCCTTTGGGCATTTCGACTAATGAAGCTATAGTGGCCAGTGCATCGGCGAAGCGATTCTTATCCCTTGGTAGGTAGTTGAAAGTGATCTCTTGGAATTGTTCAACCAGTTCTTCAAGGTGCTGACCATACTGTTGGAGAGTCGGGTCTTGGGTTCGCCATTTACCCGATTGCTGATTGATAAGGAGTAAAGAGTCGCCGAATACTTCTAGTTCTGTGATGTTTCTGTCGAGAGCTGCTTCGAGCCCCGCTATACATGCTTCGTACTCAGAAATGTTGTTGGTAGCTTCGAATTCCAGGCGGATGTCAATGGGAGTGTAGATGTCTTTTGGATCGACAAGCAATACCCCTATGCCAAAACCGTGTTTATTGGCGGCGCCATCGAAAAAAAGTTGCCACTTAATTTCCTCGGTTGCAGTACAAATTAAATGCTCGTCGGGGAACTGTACATCTTCCCCCTTCACTTCGTCACACGGGAATTCGGCAAGCTGGTCACTGAACACTTTCCCCCTGACGGATTTTAGTGTGACGTAAGTGATATCATAGCCGGCGAGCATGAAGTACCATTTGGCTATTCTTGTTGACAGCGAAGCGGGTCCACCTTTGCTACTAGCTTGATCGGAAAAGCTTCCATATAGTGTTTGAGCTTTTGAGTGACCCAAACCAATGCTGCGCATGACTTCTCTAAGACAGAGTAATTCTTTTCGCCTCCTTGGAATCGGCGACTGACAAAATAAATGACGTTCTCCTTTGTGGACTCTCGTCGCTCTTGTGCTAACATAGCCCCTAGGGCTTCATCATTGACAGTGAGATAGAGCAACAGAGGTTTCTCCTTGTGCGGCAGAACTAGAACAGGAGGGCACGTCAAGTAATGCTTCACTTGGTCGAAGGCTTCTTGGCACGCGTCGGTCCATTCTAGAGCCACATTCTTCTTGAGTAGCTTGAAGATTGGCTCGCACATGGAAGTGAGTTGGTGCACAAACCGACTGATGTATTGTAGTCTGCCCATGAAACCTTTAATCTCTTTCTGCGTCTTTGGAGGAGGCATGTCAATGATTGCCTTGATTTTGGAGGGGTCTACTTCAATTCCCTTTCAGTGACCATATAACCAAGAACTTTGCCTCGGATAACCCCGAACGTGCACTTTGCAGGGTTGAGCCTCATCTTGTGTTGACGAAGCCTTTCGAAGAACTTGCGGGATCGATTAAATGTTGGCCATCGGTCCCTTTGGAGTGAATGATCATGTCGTCCACATAGACCTCGATTCCTTTGTGAATCATATCGTGGAACAAGTCTGTCACGGCTCTTTGGTAGGAAGCCCCAGCGTTTCTTAACCCAAATGGCATGACTGTGTAGCAAAAGGTACCCCACGGTGTTGTGAAGGCTGTCTTATGTTGATCTTCTTCGGCCATGAGAATCTGATTGTATCCAGCGAACCCATCCACGAATGAGCGAACCTCATAGGCAGCAGTGGAGTCGACCAGCATGTCGATATTAGGGAGTGGAAAATCATCCTTTGGGGAAGCTTTGTTTAAATCCCGGAAGTCTACACAAACTCGAACCTTGCCGTTTGCCTTCCTGACTGTCACAATGTTGGCTAAACCATGTCGGATACTCGATAACCTTGATGAAACACACACTGAAGAGCTTCTCAATCTCTTCTTTGACCTGTAGAGACCATTCTGGCTTGATCTTTCTGAGCTTCTGCTTTACTGGCCTGGCATCTTCTCTGATCGGAATCCTGTGCTCTGCTACCTTTCTATCCAAACCCGGCATGTCTTTGTATGACCATGCGAACACATCCACGAACTCCCGTAGTAGTGCAGTCAATCTGTCTCTGTCGTCCCCCTTGAAGAAGCTTCCAATCTTAGTTTCTTTTGGCTCTTCTTCGGTACCCAGATTAACAACATGCAATTCTTCGTCAGCCTTTGGACCATTCTCACCACGACTACGGACTTGTTGAGCAAGTTCATTTAAGTATGTTATGTTTTCGTGGTCTATTTCATCATAATTTGAATCGTTATTAACTTGTTCATTAAGTTCATTATTAGTTAATTCATCATTTATGATGTTTGCAATCTCAGGGTACTCAGAAATATCAAATTTTTCATTAGCAAAGAAAGAAACACACGCTCGGCTATGGCCTCCAAATCCTCTTGGGTGAGGGTATTAGAGACACTCTCGGACTCGAAAGTAAGTGTGAGCTGCTCTTCCTTTGTTGCTGTGCGGGGTATGCAACCCATTTCTTGGACTAGAATTCCTCGGATACCACGGGCCCTTTCGTTGAATACCAATTGTTGATCGGCTCGGAGCTTGGCAGGATCTCACTGAGAGTCTCGTTTATGATGACAGTGTCATGGATGGCGTTAACTTGGCATTTATTCATCATGGCAAGCTCTTCGAACATGGAGGCTAAATCTGTCAGTTCTTCCCCCACGGTGATTTCTGTCTCGGATTCTATAGTCATCTTCCTTCCCCACCATTCACGGGGCGACATGGGAGTTGGTTCCCTTTCGGATTTCTGGATCTCACAATCGGAGAAGATTTCGAGGCCGGCTTTTTGACACCCTTATTGTTAACCCATGGCTCGGGAAAGATCATGTATGGAACGTCTTCCCCTTGGCGGACAAAATAACCATTCAACGTCTTGCGGTAAGGCCTTAGATTAGGGACTTCGTAACGACGGCCTTCTTTACGAGCTCGGGCCTTTTCGTTCTTGATTGTTTGCTCTTGTTTCAAGTCTTCCTTGGAAGGCTCGTACCCCAAACCGAATGTGTTCTTGACAAATGGGACTTGCACGGGATGTAGGATTCCTTGTTGACATCTCCCTAAGCCTAAACCAGGGAAGTAGTCCATATTCCTCATCATGCGGAGGACTTTGTGATTGCTGGGGGTCCATGATCCGTTTCCCCCTTTTTTGTCAATGGCGTTGATTGAGACGCCGGAGAGAGTGGAGTCTGGTAAACCATGCTGAACTTGGTGGACGGGCTCACCTTTTCTGTGGATAGTGACGTTTTCACCATGACGGTCACTATTTCATCACCATTTCGGATCTTGACACATTGGTGGAGAGTTGATGGTACGGCATTAGCACTGTGAATCCATGGTCGTCCCAAAGTAAGTTGAACGAGGCCGGGATATCAAGCACTTGGAATGGAACGGACATGACCATGCTTCCAAACTCGATGTCTATTTCGATCATACCCATAACTGTACGGGCGGTGCTGTCATGGATTACTTGAGTAGAAGGCTTCAAATCGGAATCCTTAAGCCCAGTATGCCCATGATTCTACCAGGCATGAGATTGAGTGCGGAACCACCGTCCACTAAGACTCTTGAGACAGGCCTCCCCCTTGCTCGTACCTTGAGGTAAATAGCTTCGTTTGTGGTCGGAACCAAATGGTGGAAGGTCCATATCGGCAAAGGTGATGACGTTGCCAAAATGAATGTGACCAATCATTGCCGTGAGGTCCTCGGGAGTAGTATCGGGAGAAACTGATGTATCATCGAGATCGCGGATGACAAGATCTCGGTGTTTCTTTGAGGATGCAATGAGGTCCCAAATAGAGATTTTGGCTTGAGTTTTCTTGAGTTGGACAAGTAGAGGATCTTCGGGAGTGTTGCGAGCTTGCGGCCTTTGAGAAGAGGAGCTCGGTGCGGAAGTGGAAGGGTTGCTTGCTATGACTCGATCGGATCGAGTTAGCATGTTGACGTTCCCATCTTGCTTCTTTTTCCTATTCTCTAGTACTTCCCTCATTACCTCATCGTAAGTCACTACATAACAAGAATTGTCAAGTTTATTCATAACATTGGGGCCCCCATTCACAATTGGGATTGAATGGGTGGTCCCCTCGAGTTCTCCTATCTCTATTACATTGACATGCTCATCATTAGTCACTACAAATTCTTTCTTATCTATGAGATCTTGAATGACATTGCGGAGAACGAAGCAATCCTCGGTGGTGTGGCCACTATATTGGTGGTAGCCACAATATTTGTGGTGAGCATAATTGGGGTGGATCGTCTTGGGTTGGTACCCTTGCACGGGTGTAACTTGACCCTTTGCCTTGAGGACCTCGAACACTTCGGTTTGAGTCATGCCTTGGAGAGGCGTGTAGACACGGTCACTTCGGGACTTCTTCCCTTGAGGTGGAGGAACCTTTTGTAATTCCCCTTGTCAATAGTGACGGCGTTGACCGAGGCCTCTTTTGTGGAGTTGGAAGCGGCCTTGTAGCGGTAAGTAGGAGTGGCCTTCTTAATCTCCTTGAGCAAGTCATCCATGCGTACCCCCGCCTCATACATTTGGGAGAAGTCGGAGTAGCAAGCCCCACTTAGGTGGGTGCGGAGATCAATCTTGAGACACTTGAGAAAGATGTCCATTTGCTCTTTTGTGTTTGGCCTCTCAACAATTTCAGAGAGTTTATCATTCCATCTCCTTGTGAAGTCGATGAAGGACTCATTGTCTCGTTGAGTAGTGTTCTCTAGCTCTTTCCTTGTGGGCCGGTGAGTGGTGTTGCCTTGGTATTGGTTCTTGAAGGCAAGCATGGCGGAGTCCCAATCAAGACGGACAGTGAGCGGGAGAGTAGCATACCAATCTTTTGCCGCCCCCTCGAGAGTGAGAGGGAAGCATTGAGCCATCACCTTGGGAAAGACCTTCTTCGGAACCATTGCCCAAATATAAGTCTCAATGTGAGCCATGGGACAAGAGTTGCCCTTGAATTTGCTTATGTCGGGCATCTTGAACTTATCGGGAAGAGCGGCCATAGTACTCATGAGGATGGATGATTGATAAAGGCTTGTGTCGGAGCCTTTCCCCATGTGAGCCATTGAATTTTTGGTCGATGTAGGCCATGATAGAATCCACCATTTTGGGCTCATTGTTCTCGGAACTTGGTTCCCCCATTTTCTTGGTGCGGGTGTGTTGACATATGGACTTTTGAACAAACCCTCGGTCCACTCGGATTCATCATCATTGTTCTTGTTCTTCCCCTTGGCAAGGTTAGTGAGCTTTTCTTTCATTAGCTCCATCTCGGCCTCGTGGGCCTCCCTTTGGCTGTCGAGGTGGGATTGCCAAATGTCGTCTTTGCTTTGTGCCTCCTTGTTAAGGGTGGAGACTTGCTCTTGGAGGAGTTGGACCATAGTTGAGAGCTGTTCGAGAGACATGGTGTTGCTGCTGCCGGTCATGGTTGATGTTGGAGCTGTTGGAGTGATCTCTTCACGGACTAACCGATTTGCTGAATCCCGGTAGACTCTGTAAGTACCAATTGAACCTATATTGCAGAAGAGGCCCTTGTCAGTCTTGAGTAACACTTGCGGTCCATGAAGAGGCTTAGAACACACAGTTGGGCACACGACTCGAACCACATAAGAAAAGACCCCTTTTTTTTTTTTTTTTATAAGTCGGAGGGAATGAATCCCTTTTGGGGTTTCTAAGAAAATAATGGAATCGTCACACTAGTATATAGACCATCTCGCGGTCCCATATACTCATCGGATTCCATCGCGCTTGTGAATCCTACATGTATCGGAATTAAACTAAATTAATGTAGTAAAGCATACATGCGGGGACGGATTTTTATTTTCGTCCAAAATAACCACTTTTGGGGACGGATTTTTATTGCGTCCATTTCAAAAGTTGGCATGTATGATTTGAAGACATTAGTTTAGGGAAATCTCGGTACATGGAAACCGACTTGAGTCACGGAGTGTTAGACCCTAACTAGAATTGTGTGGTTTGTGCTTGGCTTGAATATGAGGCTCAAAGGTCACCCCCGGCATGTAGTCTGTAACTGACGCCCAGAGGCGCGCGCTTCCTGCTTTGGGGGCGGGAGGCGCGCGCGCTTGACTCCTCCTGTCGGAGGCGCGCGACTCAGAGAAGGCAATTTTGACAGAATGGACTAGAAAGTCAGCCCTGTCGTTCAGGTCAGTCAGGAACTTAACAGAAGTGACAGAAACTAACGAGAAACACTTAAAATAGGGAGAAACACAAGATCAAATGTGCAATCGGGGTGAGCGGTCCAAGGCGGGGTGTCTACACCTATAGACTTGCTTTACCGCCATCATTGTCCGGGGTCCATAATGTGTTTTATGTCTCTACTCTCCGTAAGTATATCGCAGATGAATCTCATGTTCTTGAGTATGAGCCAATCGAATTCCAACCCGATTTGTCTTACGAAGAATTGCCAGTGGAGATTCTTGATAGGAAAGAACAAGTTTTGCGAACTAAACGGATTCCCCTTGTGAAAGTGTTGTGGAGAAACCATGAAATCGAAGAGGCTACATGGGAAACAGAGCGGGAAATGCGAGAGAAATACCCGAGTTCATTTGATAACTTTGGTAAGTATTATGATCCTTTAGATAAATAAAATTCGCGGAGGAATTTTCTTTAAGGTGGGGAGGATGTAACGCCTCACCCAATTTTAATTTTATATTTTTCATATATATAATTAAAAAATATACTATGTGATTTATGTGTGTATTTTATATGGTAAATAATATTTATATCACTTGCATATGTTGGTTGAGTATATGTGTTAATAAGTGTTAGTAATAATATGTGTTTTGGGAATATTAATGTTAAGGGAGTTATTTGTGCTAATGGGACTTTAAGGGGACTTAGTGAAAATTGTAAGTAAAGGGGTTAAAGTGTTTGGAATGATAATTGAAGGGGTGGGTGAAACTTTTAAATTCCAATTCATCCTAATCTCCCCATCTCTCTCTCTTCTCTGTGCAAAATCATCCTAGGACTCCATTGTTGTGCTGAAGAAAAAGGAAAGGTAAGAATTTTTTTGTGTAAATTCATATCAATTCAATTACTCATCCATTTCAAAATCTAATTATATATAAATGTTCAGGGTATTGAATAGAGTATTTCTACCGGGTCAATTTCCATTTTCTTGATATTTCTCTGGGATAGGTAAGTTACTAATTTCCCTATTTATTGATAAAAAGAATCAATCTGAGTTATAGGAAGCTATATGTGATAAATTTATGCATTTTCCCCTTTAGTTTATGAAGCTATTTGAGGTAGGTGAAATTTCTAGGTTTTGGGGGTTATTGAAGTTATGTTCTGAATTGTTGTGAGTTAAGAAGTGTTTTATGGTTGATTTTGGGTGTGTTAAACACCCTAAACAAGTTCAACAAGTAGGAAGTAATAGTAGAATTGCTGGGTTGGTGTGGTTGTTGTGAAAATTGGATTTTTAGTCAAGAACACCCAGGAACTGAATTCTGGGTTCTGAATTTCGACCTAGGGGGCGCGCGCACCCTCTAGAAGGAGGCGCACGCACCCTCTATCTGAAGTTTCAATTTTGTGTGTTTTGTTGGAGGCGTGCGCTCCCTTTTGGGAGAGGCGCGCGCACACCCTCTAAGAATTGGAAAACCATAGCTTCAGTAGTTTGGGGGCGCGCGCACCCTATGGAAGGAGGCGCACGCACCCTTGGCTAAGTTGGCAAGGCTTTATGTTTTGGCTGGAGGAGGCGCGCGCACTCTTAGAGGTGAGGCGTGTGCCCTCCCCTGTTTCAGCATTTTATGAGTTTCTTTTATTCTTAAATATTAGGAACAATAGGGAGTACTTGGTATATGTGATGAGATTTTATATTGCTAAGTAGATAATTGTTTTAAACTCTTCATGACTACTAGAAGATGAGTTAATGAATGATGCATATTATATGTGTTATAAGTGAATTGATCATTTTATGCAATTATGCCTAAGTGATGTACATGAGTAATGATCTAGTCCCTTACTTTGGGCCTAGTATTAGTTTTATAATGTCAAGTAAATACTACTTGTGTACTTGGTTGTGAGTCCAGCTGGTTTATGTGTTTCGGGGGTGTATAGGTTCACGTTTATTATCAGAGCCGGGGCTGAGTAATAACCGTGAATCTATGCATCTGTGACCGTTTGCTCCTACTATTGATCACAGTAGGGTCTAGCTTTCTCAATGGTTGGAGCATTAAGCACAATGATTGAATAGATCTTTTTGTTCTTGGTTCTTGGTTTGAGATACTGGATAACGGGTCTCCTCTGATTTTGTGAAGCGGCCTTCAACATGAAGATCGACATCAACGTTATTATGGGGTATGAAGTAATAAGGAGAAAGAAATATCCTTTGTAATGTGTGCTTAGCTATACGTGTTGCTTAATGAGTAGAGTAACTACTCATGTGATGTGCTACGTGATATATATATTGTTAATGAATTGCTTCCATGCTTCATTTATATATGTAGGCATATCATGCTATTATAGTAGTAACTTACTGATATTTTTTTTCTCACCCCGTTTATTGTTTCTTTGTTTTCCTTAGATCCAAAGAAGGCTAGCGATAGCTCGAGGTGAGGACCGTAGTATCCAGTTCTGGTGCTAAGGGAAATTTCTTTTGGGTAGGTTATTATACTTTTGTTTGTGAGGACGTCGGTTAGACTGAGTATGTTAAACTCAGAATTTTTGGGGTACAGTTGTATATATGTAACTAAAGTAGTCTTCTTTGTTTACCGGCTTGTATGCCGAGTAATGGAAGTATAGAAGTTAGTTTTTGGTTATGTAAAGTGGTAAGAGGTGGTCAAGTGTTGAACCATCTTAAATAGTGTGTCTCTACATCATTAGAGGAGTGTAGTTGTAAGTTAGTTTTAAATTTTACCCGTTTTAAGTGTGGTGACGTGTCTGAATTCTTTGGTTCATATCAAATCTGAGAATTCGGGGCGTTACAGTTATATTGAAATGTAACAGTGTTTATCCAGAATATTTTTTATTTTTGAGTATTTTGATTTTATTTTTGGAAAGAAAGTAACATTTGAAAAATAACAACTTATATACATGAATGTAATTATTTGTACTAGGGGTGGCAAATTGGGTGTTTTGGGTTTACCCATTAAAGTTAAAAATCCATTGGATATCCGGGTATTTTAACTTTAATGGGTAAACCCAAAACACCCAATTTGCCACCCCTAATTTGTACAGGTAAATGTAACACTTTAGTAGATGAAATTGTAACAAATTTCTATAGATAATGTAATACTTTTACATGTATTATGATAAATTGAACTCATATCAACTTATTATTTGAAAACATATGGATATACTATTATACAAGTACACGTAACCATTTTACAATGTTATTATACAAGTAAAATGTAACATTCGTTTATAAAAAATGTTACTTTCTTATTTTTACAATGTTACCAACACAAGTGTGATGTAGCACGCGATCCAGCACAATAAGCAGCTCAAGGACCAAGCGCCCGCCTGGGTTCCACCAAGCGCCCGCTTACTTGCCATTGAAATTCCTGTCAAGTTTCTGTCCAGACCAGGCGCCCGCTTGCTCACCACCAAGCGCCCGCTTGGTTGTCCGACCAGTTTTTCCCTATTTCCGTTTTACGCCAAGTCGAGCACTTTTTTGGGTATTTTTGGTATTTGTGTTGGTTTCGTTTTTAGGAGTATAAAACCTGTTTTAGGGTTTGTAAACACTATTCATTGATTTTGTTATTCAATTGCAACTTTTGCACATCTTGTGGAAACCCTAAGTCATTCAATTGGCTTATTGAAGGTGGATTCCTTCGTGAAGGTGGATTCATTCGTGTAATCAAGAATCTCATCAATCTTGGTGTTTTTCTTGCCAAACCCTAATTCGTGGATTCGAATTGGGTCAATTAATCATTGATTCGATTAATTGCCTATCCGGTTACTATTTACTTTTAATTCCGCTGCAACCCATTACATCAATTGGTATCAGAAAAGGTCGATCCAAGGAGGAAGATGACCGATAATCAGGGAATCAACAACAACAATCAAGAGAATCTTGGTGATTTGGCTGCGGTGTTAGAACGGTTCCGACATGATTTGGAGCAACGCGAGGCAGATCGTGTTGAACGCGAAGAGCAACGAGAGGCAGAACTCGCTGGACGGGAGATACCATTGACGAAAGCTTTGCGGGCTTTACAAGTTGGTATTGGCAATCTTGGGAAGAGAGCATAACGTCAAGATGAACGTGTCGACCGTGGGGTTTACAATCATCGTGATCAGCCAGTCGGAAGAAATCAGCATAACTTGGGTGGCGGAGGTAATTTTATTTATGAACAAAACCCTAAAATTAAAGCTGATTTGCCATTTTTTTCTGGTAGATTGGATATGGTTGAATTTTCTGATTGGCTTGAGGAAGTCGAAAATATTTTGCTTTAATGAATATTCCTGCTGAACGACAAGTTCCTTAGGTTGCTTATAAATTGAGGGTGGTGCATCTGCTTGGTGGAAGCAATTACCCACTCAAAATATTCGTAACCAAAGATCTATGATTACCGAATGGCCTATGATGAAACAGGCCTTAAGGCAACGATTTTTACCAGCTAATATTGAAAAACAATTGTATTGAAAATTTTTGGAGTGTCAACAGGGTACTAAATCTGTTCGTGAGTACACGCATGAATTTCACTCTTGGTCTCCCGTAACGATTTATGTGAGTCGGATGCTCAATTAACTGCTAGGTATATTTTTGGGCTTCATGTTCATATTCGTAATCATGTTGAGTTGACACAAGTTCACTTTATAGATGAGGCCATTGATCGCGCTTCGACAGTTGAATGGCAGCTTACTACTTCTGGGGGCGCAGTTTCTTGTTCTTCTGTTGGTAATTCGATAGTGGCTAAAGAGACAACACAAGGTGTGGGTTCTAAGTCTGTTGTAGCAGATCAGGTAACTACTGCTGTTCCGGTTAAAAAGAACGTTGCCCGTGCTACTGGTGGTCAACCGAAGGATAATCCTTATGCCAAAAACTATGGAACCAGGTGTTTTAAATGTGGGCAAACATGACATATATCTAGTGGTTGTCCTCTTCGAAAAAAACGTTAATGTGGTGGCTCGAGAGGATGATGATGATGGAGATTGCGAGGAGGTTTACGATCCTAATGTGGAGGATGATGACGGAGATGAACATACCGCGTGTGTGGTTCGTAAGCTTATATTGACGACACCCATGGTGGAGGTTAATCCTGCACGTCATAATATTTTTCGAACAAAGGGTAAGGTCAATGAATATGGCAGTTCACATTATTATTGATAGTGGAAGCAGTGAGAACTTGGTAGCACGGGGTTTGGTCAAGAAGCTCAAGCTGGAGGTGCGTAACCATCCGTCTCCTTATGTTGTTGGGGTGGAACAACGATACTGGCTCTTTGAAGGTAACGCAACAATGTATCATTCCTTTTCAATTGGAAAATATAAGGATGTGGTTACATGCGATATTGTGGATATGAGCGCTTGTCAAGATTTGCTTGGTAGGCCGTGGCATTTTGATGTGGGTTCTATGCATTGTGGGCGTACTAATGTGATCCATTTGATTACTCATGGGCGTCGGTTTGTTTTGTACCCATTGACGAACATGAGAGTGGTGGGGGGTGGTGCAAAGGAAAAAGATAACATCTTAGTTCTCTTTGTATTCCTAAATATTTTGTTTCAGGGTCATTGCATAAGAAGTTTATCAAAGGGAGGATGGAGCGGCTGATCGACAAAGGGAAGTCCGAGCATGACGTTACACTTTCCATGCCTAGCGCTACAATTTCCATCGGATGTTCTTTTATGGTACATGATTCCGGGCCGATTCATTTTAAAGAGGGGGTGGTGTATGATGTAGCACGCGATCCAGCACAATAAGCAGCTCGAGGACCAAGCGCCCGCTTACTTGCCGTTGAAATTCCTGTCAAGTTTCTGTTCAGACCAGGCGCCCGCTTGGTTGTCTGACCAATTTTTCCCTATTTCCGTTTTACGCTAAGTCGAGCACTTTTTGGTATTTTTTGGTATTTGTGTTGTTTCATTTTTAGGAGTATAAAACCTGTTTTAGGGTTTGTAAACACTATTCATTGATTTTGTTATTCAATTGCAACTTTTGCACATCTTGTGTAAACCCTAAGTCATTCAATTGGCATGTTGAAGGTGGATTCCTTCGTGTAATCAAGAATCTCATCAATCTTGGTGTTGTTCTTGCCAAACCCTAATTCGTGAGATTCGAATTGGGTCGATTAATCGTTGATTCGATTAATTGCCTATCCGGTTACTATTTACTTTTAATTCCGCTGCAATCCATTACATCAAAGTGTTTTTAGTTCTAAAGTGTAAATTGTTGAATTATTACTTTTCTATACATATGTGTTACAATTATGTATAAACACTGTTACATATAAGTAACACGTTCGTTACATTTTAGTTATTACTTACTTTTGGCAAATGAAAAAACATAAAAAAAAATACAGTTACTTTTTCTGTATATGTATTAACATTTATGTATACAAAATGTTACATATAAGTAACACGTTTGTTACATTTAGTATAGTAACTATTACTTTTGGCAAACCGAAAAAAACACAAAAAATAAAATATAAAAACTAAAAAAAAAAGAAAAAAAAAAAATTGCCCCCACGCAGGGTCATGGGGTCCGATCATAGGTCAAAAAATGTAGAGACGGGTTATGGTTTTTCTCATACAAGTTTTTGTCCTCCCATTTTCAGTTTCCTTTATTTATTAAGACCATCTATCTTCAATCATGTCCCGTTACTCTAAACATAGCGCATAGTTGAGCTCCATCGAGACTTTAAATCTTGTCTTATTGTAGAGTAGCTTTATCTCTTGATTTAAATAAGTCGAAAAATACCGTTTGTGTTATCCTCCTTTTTATTTTTATCATTGAAATATCTTTTGTTATATATGTGAAAATATTTTACCATATAAATGAATACATAACCTCATACAGAGTACTCTATTATTTATAGATGTGAAATAATAATTTTAAAATTGTACTAATATTTCTTTTGGCATAAAATTTTAAAGCAAATTGAAAATATTTGTTGCAAAAAATTACACCATTATAAATAAATATACAAAAATTTTACATCAATTGTTAGAAATGATCTAATAAATTAATTTTATCAATATATAAGCGTGTATAAATGCTGGTTTCGGTTTTAAATATGTTACATTTAAATTATTACAAAAATACTTGAATATATCCAAACCATAAAGGTGTATGGATAAGGAATATTATATATCCTAAGTATATTTTATAAATATCTTTTTTATATAACCTAGATATTGTATATCATTAGGAGATTGTTTCTTGTACAACAAGCTAGACTAGATCTAGAAATTTCTATGTAACCCTATAAATATGTAACCTATTGTTCATAATAAATTGAGTCATTCATATTACTTCTTCTCTCTACCATGTATGTTTGACTTCGTCTAACCCTCCTAAATTCCTAATTGGTATCAGAGCAAAAAGATCCATAAATGGACTTCTCCACCAAAACCCTAGCGGCGAAACCCTAGCCGCCCACCACCCACAACTTCCGCCACACATCACCACCACCGCTCAACCCCTGGCAACCTGAAACTCACCCTTCTTCCTCCCAAAACCATCGGCTACCCCCAACTAGCCGAAACCCCTTTTTTTTTGCTCATCCCAACCCGCGGCAAACCCTAGCCACCTCATCTTCACCACTTCACGCCACACACCACCACCCCTCCTCCAACCTCTCAACAAAACCTTCAAAACACCTCTCCTCCATCACACAAAAGTCCCACCAAAACTGCCCAAACAAATACTCAGTAACTGCAGCAGATTAACCCAGAAAAACCACCTTCCTAGAGACCTGGAAATCCAGATCGACACCAATAGGATCGAAGCCCTATCTCTTAGAAAAACTCAGGCGAAAAAATCATCCCGATCGGACCACAAACGAAGCGGGAATCGCCCTTTCAAAGCTGCTGCGCTGAAACAACCTTACATACGGGAATCTTCCCATTTTCACTGTTATATTTTACGGCAAACACCCTCCTGGTCGAAACCCTAGAGGCAAACCCTCATAGCCTCACCTAAACATAACCTCACCTCTCACCTCCGCTCCACCATGACAACCCACCACCATACACCACCCTCGGCTAATCCCCTTACTAGTCGAAACCCTTTTTCTCTATTTTTTTGTTTTCATTCTCTCAAACTCTCGACAAAATCCCTCATGTCGACATCCTCAAATTGCCTTCCACTACCCCACCACCCCTTACTCAACATCCCCCCTACGGTAACACCCCTCATGCCGAACCTACCAACCCATGTGGTAACCTAGCCGTTCACACCTTCTCAATCCCATCTTATTTTTCTTACCTTTTTTATTCCTGTCCCAAACCAACGCCACCCACCACACCACTAGCGGTAGTCTATAGCCGCCTCACCCTAATGGTCACATTCCTTTTCTCAAACCCTTTGAGGTATGAGCCCTCATATCGCCCCTTCTCCCCCTCCTGCAGAACCCTAGCCATCCTACCCTCGGCACAACCCAATTGTCGACATCCTCTCCTCCTACCACACCATAATCTGCCCTCTCTCCCCCCCCCCCCCCCACCACCACAACACCACCTTCGCACACCCTCCACTACCGCACAACCTCAGCTAGCTCTCAACCCACCCATTCGTCTTTTTCTGACGTAAAAACTCCAAAGGTACCTCTACAACCTCGTCATTCTGACGAACGAACTTTATCTTCCACGTGAGGGGTACAACCCCTACAATGGTGACGACCAAGATGACATTACGTGCTTCAACATTTGCCCAACTCATCTTGGCAACATCACTCGCATCCGTGAACTCACCCACCTAAACTGCTTCATCACACCCGGTTCATCTCATGTCTTTCCAAGATTGGACTTATCCAAGGATCGTCCATCTTGCGAGAGTGTATAAGGAATATTATATATTCCTAAGTATATTTTGTAAATATCTTTTAGATATTAACCTAGATATTGTATATCATTAGGAGATTGTTTCTTGTACAACAAGCTAGACTAGATCTAACTTTCTATGTAACCCTATAAATATGTAACCTATTGTTCATAATAAAATTGAGTCATTCATATTACTTCTTCTCTTTACCATGTATGTTTTGACTTCGTCTAACCCTCCTAATCCAAATAGTATGAACACGTTTGATTTATGAAATAATATTTTATGTGTATCACAAAGCAAGCACGCCCCCTTTCAATTTTGGGCTCTTGTTTTCACAACTCCGGCGACATCCCTATTTCCTCCCCACTGACCGAACTATAGAAGAAGAGTAAGAGAAAATACAGTTTTGAGAAAAAACCGCTTTCATTCAGACGAAAATTGAACTGCCCATTTTTTACTTTAAGCGAAAAGGGCGATGACCCTAAAATTTTATAAAATGAAATGAAATATACAATTTCTTGGTTTGGTAACTTGATATTTTACAATACTCTCTCCGTCCCAGCTCACTTGACACCTTTTGATCAAAACTGATCAACTTAGGGTCATTTTGACCAACACTTTATAGAAATATTTATGTTAAAAAAAATAAAAATAAAAATGGTTATTGAGAGGATTTTTAATGGTGATCATTTTACATTTTTATTTTATTCGGATCATAAATATTTCTATAAAGTGTTGGTCAAACCGACCTTAAGTTAAGTTGATCAGTTTTGGTCAAAAGGTGTCAAGTGAGCTGGGACAGAGGAAGTATGTTCTTATCATTCCTATTAAGAAATTATTATATTCCTAGCATATATTGTAAATACCAAGTTACCAACATAGAAGATTGTATCTTGTAAACCAAACTAGATTATTATAGAACATTAGTTTCCTAATAGCATTACTATTGTATAGTTTCCTTATGTAACTAGAATAGCTTGTAGAGTACTCCACCTACTTGTATAAATATTCTACTATTGTGATCAATATACTTGAGTCCTCATAATTATTCTATCTCTCCATGTATGTTGGCTCCAACTATCTCTTTCTCTAATCCTTAATAATTCCATGATGAAATAGTGAAAGTCGTTGATCGGTCTGTGGACTTAGCTCATATTGTTGTTGGGGTAAACCACATTACATCTTATGTTTTTTATATTGTGTGATTGTCCAAATTAGTGTTGGGGTGCAACCCAAAGTCCCACGTCGGCAATTAAGAAAACAATTGCAAGGTATATAATAGCACCTACCCACTTCATTAGTATGAGGCCTTTTGGGGGATGCTCAAAAACAAATCCGTGCGGCTTAGTCCCAAAGCGGACAATATCATACTAATGCGGAGAGTGGTGGTGGTGGTCGCGGCCCCTACAAGTGGTATCAGAGCCATGGTTCGGATGGGCCAGACCGGGTGGACCATGTGTGTGCTT
>JAOWBW010003007.1:0-15000 GCA_026119855.1 Campanula takesimana
ATTAGTTCTCTCTTCATCGTTATAACTGGAATTTCTCCGTTACTCCATAATATTTCCTCGGTCCTTATAGATACTCGATTGGAACTGAACTCACCATAATATTAAGGATAGATATCAACATAGAAAGACCGTATTAAATTATAGATGTGTAACCTTCTTGGTCATTGATGTGTTTTGTTCTTGTGATGTAATTATGGAATTTCCTACTTTAGAATCCTTTGGTTATGGATGTTTATTGCACAATGTTGTTGAGCTCTTTATGAGAAAAGTTTATTATCTTTATGGTGTGTTTGGTAAGGTTCCCTATTTTGGAACTTACACTGTGTGCAATAGTTAGAAAGGGTCCAGCTGGTCTTACTTGGTTGAGTCGGGCAGTGGAGGGTGATTATAATGGCACACGAGCCAAGTACATTATAACGTCTCCACTGTAACCCTGGTTTTCCCCTTCCAGTTGGCCATTGGTTGGGATGAACTAGCTCCCTTTGGTGAGCATTATAGCTACTTGTTTTGGGGTGTGACTTTGTGTCACTTACCTCTGTTATTGTTTGGTTGTTGTTGGTTCTGGAACCCTGCTACAAATGTTGATGCGGTTTTTGAAGCTTCAGAGATTATATCCTTACGAGAACCTTGGCTCAGTATCCTTTGTAATGTGTTTAATTCCGTTGCTTGACTATGTGCTACTTGTTTATTATCTTTTATGTTGTTATGCATATTGCCATGTCATGTAGTGCATTAGTAATTACTGAGATTTTTTCTCACCCCTTCCTTTCAACTTGTTTTTTTTTTCCTTAACCCCCCCCCCAGGAAGCAAGTGATAGTTCGTTGTGAGATCGTATGCGGCTGAGATTCTTCGATCAGGTTGTCTACTTTTGGGGTAGTTGCTCTACGGAGCTTTTGTATATTTTGTAGTGAGATTTTGTATAGTACTATTGGGTTTATTTATGGAAATAGGACTTTGTCTCGTGACCCTGACGTGGGACTGTGTTTATTTTTGTGATGAGGCTTGGTATATTAGTTTGGACATGTAAAGGTAATTTTTTTTATTATTTATGGTAGTGAGATTTTTCGGGTCACCACATCAACCTTTTTTCAAAAATTCAACTTATGCTTATACTTGAATTTTGCGGTAGATGAAAGCCACGCGGTCAAGTATAAAATGCACAGCGGAAGTTTTCGTTGAAACAAGTTTAGAGTTGTTTTGATAAGTTAAATGCGGTAGGTTGTATTTGCGGTAGATAAAGGGCGTGGTAGATAATGGTGCGGTAGATGTATATGCGGTAGGTTAGAGTGAGGTAGGTTGAGAGATTGAAAACTTGTGTCTTAGAGATTTTTGGCAAATGATAAGTTAGTCAGATTTTAACTTAGGCAATGAGGTAGACAGACAAACACAATTCACAATTGTTCTAAATCTGAAGATCAAACACTAAAAGGACAAACAAGATTAATATGAACAAGTGAGAACAATGGGAACAAGCTGAACAAAACTTAAAGTAAATTTGCAGAAATGTAAAGTGTAGTAAGTAAAGAACACAATGATTTGGAAATGTTCGATCGGTTAAAAGATCTACGTCCTTTACCAAGATGGTCAGTCTTGGATTTTGAATGAGGTATATATTTGATTCGATTGAGTACAAATTACAGAGATGAAGTATTTGAATCAACACATATTTCTATGAAGAACAATCCTAGACTTAGACCAGTGTATCCCTAATGATTCAATCTATGTGATTGATCAATCGGGGTGAGTGTGTGTGTAAGAATCAAAAGCTCTTTGGAATCTATATGATTTTAGAGCCATGAAACTTGTGTGATGAGGCTTGAGATTTGATCTTTGAGGGTTGCTGGAGAATTGATGAAGACATGAAGGTTGAGTGCTTGAAGATTCGAAGGATTCTGGAAATCTTGAGTATGATCTTCAATCACCAAGGACTATTTATAGCCTTGAATGAGAAACTAGCCGTTGGAAATACTTGGGGTCCAAGTTGAAGGACAATGAGCTGATGAATTCTAATTGGAGCTCAGTCTGAGTTGTCCTCTTGTTGCAGAGTCAATGAGTGGTCTAATTGGAGCTCAAGTTGTCTCTTGTTGCAGAGTCATGGTGGTCCAACTGTACTGACAGTTGTATTCAAATTTGAAATTTGAATTTGCAACGTTCTAAACTAACCAAGGTTTTGGACACAAGTGTGACCATGGTTAAGTTTGAACCAAACTTGAGTTTCTTCAACTCTGGTTACATGCGGCAGGATGAACCATGCGGTAGGCACCATCATGCGGCAAGGTAGACAGCATGAGGTAACCTTGGTCATGCGGTAGGCTCCATGCGGTAGGCAAGTACCTTACCTCATATCTCCAGACTTAGAAAAATTGAGGGTCCTAATCTGCTAAGCCTATTCAACTATAAAGTGGACTATTCTAAATGAAGCACAAGTACTTCTTATAGTATGTCCTAAAGTCCACAAAGAGTAAAATAAAGTTATGGGATCAATCAAATTAAGGTAATAGGAGTGGTTTATAATAAGCATACCCAACACAAAATCTTATATATATATATATATATATATATATATATATATATATATATATATATATATTATATATATATATATATATATATATCAAAGTTGGTGAAGAGAGCCATGGTGTTGACATGTGGACAAGTCATCGGGAAAGGAAGCATTTTGTGATGCCACATCAATTCCACCCTAATAAATAAGTGACTTTTCAATTTTTTTCTATTAGTTAATATTATTAAATAATAGTATTAGATAGTATTAGTTACTATATAGGGTAAATATTATATTTAACTATTATAAAAATAATACTTATAATAGTAATAGTTGCTACAATAGTTAACTATTGCTTATAATAATAATAGTTACTATAATAGATAACTATAATAGTTACTATTATAGTTAACTTATACTTATAATAGTAATAGTTACTATAATAACTAACTATAATAGTTACTATTATATTTAACTATTATATTTCACTAAAAATAGTTAACTATTATATTTAACTATTAATAGTTAACTATTTATTTTAACAATTATATATAACTATCAATAATTAACTATTATATTTATCTATTATAGTTAAAAATTATACAATTATTATGATTTAAGTTTAACTAATACTATTAAATAAAAATATAAAAGAAACAAAAGATATTAGAATGGTAAATTAGTTTTCTGTGCAGTGCACACGGTTTACCAACTAATTAATATAAATGACTATTTGTTCTAACAAATACATAATATATTTTTACATATGTCATTTAAACACATTTTATAGCATATTTAGAAGCAAATTCATGAACAAACGTAAAAGTATTGGTTCATAACTAAATTACAAAAACATCATCATTCAATTAAAAAGTACGAAGATTTGAAAGTAATTTTAACTTATACTTATAATAGTAATAGTTACTATAATAATTAACTATAATAGTTACTATTATATTTCACTAAAAATAGTTAACTATTATATTTAACTATTAATAGTTAACTATTTATTTTAACAATTATATTTAACTATTAATAATTAAATATTATAGTTATCCATTATAGTTAAAAATTATACAATTATTATGATTTAAGTTTAACTAATACTATTAAATAAAAATATAAAAGAAACAAAAGATATTAGAATTGGTAAATTAGTTTTCCGTGAAGTGCACGAGTTACCCACTAATTAATATAAATGATTATTTGTTCCAACAAATACATAATATATTTTTACATATGTCATTTAAACATATTTTATAGCATATTTAGAAGCAAATTCATGAATAAAAGTAAAAGTATTGGTTCATAACCAAATTACATAAACGTCATCATTCAATTAAAAAGTACGAAGATTTGAAAGTAATTTTAACTTATACTTATAATAGTAATAGTTACTATAATAGTTACTATTATTTTTAACTATTATATTTCACTAAAAATAGTTAATTATCATATTTAACTATTAATAGTTAACTATTTATTTTAACAATATATTTAACTATTAATAATTAACTATTATAGTTATCTATTATAGTTAAAAATTATATAATTATTATGATTTAAGTTTAACTAATACTATTAAATAAAAATATAAAGAAACAAAAGATATTAGAAAAGGTAAATTAGTTTTTCGTGCAGTGCACGAGTTACCCACTAATTAATATAAATGATTATTTGTTCCAACAAATATATAATATATTTTACATATGTCATTTAAAACACATTTTATAGCATATTTAGAAGCAAATTCATTAACAAAAGTAAAATTATTGGTTCATAACCAAATTACATAAATGTCATCATTCAATTAATCAACTTTTACTATTTTCTTTTCTTTCTGCTTCAGGATCACCACTATGTCTCTGGATAAACTTGATTAAATCTGGGTCATAAACGATCGGGATGCTAGTGTGAATTCATTATCGGTGGAGTATGTGTGCATAAAGTAGGTTACATCGTAACCACTTGGGTCCCAAAATCACACAAAGACATCGTTGGTCGATCCTACAATTGCGACAATTGGTTTAAGTTGATGGTAATAGCCGACCATGAAAATTATGGTGTGGCACTTTTAAGGTTACTGAAGAAAAGGTTACTAATGGAGGAGTTGGGTTTCCCCGTTTTTGTTTGGATGGAGAAGTCACTTTAAATAGGGGGATGAATTACATGGTATACTCCACCGTGAGGGTATACCATTTTCATCAAACTTCGGATCATGTTGTCGCCCATTCACAAGTAAGGGGGTTCATTTTCCTCCCTTGAATTCAGCTAGCTACGTGTTCGTTAATAAAGTATATGAGGCGTTTTATAAACCTTTCAAATCCTTATGTTTAGGTCATGTTATAGGTGATCTTATACGAGGGGCTATAGTTACATATGCTGATTCTTGTTCTGATTCTGGTAGTGATTCTGGTTCCGATCCTGGTTGTGGTAGTGATTCTAGTTCGGATGGTGATGGTGATGGTGATGTTGATGTTGATATTGATGTTGATGTTGATGTTGATGTTAATGGTGATGGTGACGGTAACGATGACGGTGATGGTGATGGTGATGGTGAGGGTGATGGTGACGGTGACGAGAGCGAGGTGAGTGAGGAGAGCGACGAGTATATGGTTGATTATGATGCCAGACTACAAAGTTTAGATACTAGGATGCCAGTCATTCAAGCTACTGACCTAGGTTCATATAAGGGATGTTTAGGATGCCCCATATTTGATGACAAGGGGGGATTATGGGGCTGTACCATGTCAATCGAAGGATATTTCAGTATATCATTCCTACACCTTTCCTAAAGTTGTTCTTTATGAAGGCAAAGAGAAACTATTACTTCAAGAGACAACAAAAGTACACTATTACACATAAATCATTCTTATATTTGAAATTCAGAAAGACAAATGGGAGAATTGAGAGAAATAGATATGGGAGAATGTGAAAGGGATAATTGAGGAAAATCGAGGAGAAGAAAAGGAGGGAAATTGAGGGTATTGTTTGTAATTCATCTATGTCGACGGAGACGGGAGAATCAATTTTTTTTTGGCGACCTTTCTCTTATGCATCTCGCTTGCCCGTTTCGAGATAGTTTGTTGCATTTTCTCTGTTTATGATGATTGGGTGTCAATTGTTTGTTTAAATGTTTCAATGACAATGGGAACCCGTCCAACTCTACTTGTCCAGAAGCTAATAGTCTCTTCAGTTGGCATTAGAAAATTTTAGTTGTACGTTTTATGATTCTCTTCTGTTTCATGAGTTTACTCTTGTTGCATTAGACAATGAAATTATGAAAGCTGTTTTTATTCCTTCTCATATTGTTTACATGAAAATTTTCTCCATCAGCTTTCCCATGTTTTTAAGTTTTTTGATGATTGAGATAACTGTCTTTAGGAGAATGAATTTGTTGTTCTTGGGTTGAAATGGAGCTACTATTGTTCAAATTTAGGTTACTTTTCCTAACTTTCATGCAAGGCTCAGATTCCATGTTCTGACTTAACTGTAGCCAATGTAGTTTAAGTTTATGTTAATTTTGCTCGATGGCTAGGAGTCCATACTCTAAATGATAGAACAATAATATCATTAAGGGTTGAACTTCATGACTCAGATTAGTTTGTAACTGACAAGATCCAATGGCCATAATTAAACAATTATTTTTTTTTGTTTACTTTCAGTCCTTGGATTGCTCATCGTTCACATTTATCGTACGGCTATTAGTGAGCGGTTTCCACATTTGCGTTCGTTCTCCTTTGCCGTAGGCAAAGCCCACGAACAACTAAACCATCTGATTCGGGAGCTCCAAGGAGGAAGAAAAGAACGGCTTGTTTTGAAGGTTACTTTACTCGGAATCTAAGGATCAGAGAAAGATTGGCAATCTTACCCGTGGGCATCCATGAGAGGACCTATCTTGGTAGATTGGGAAAAAGTAGACAGACCTCTGTCTGAGGCTCGTTCTAGCTCGATAGTTGGGATTTGTCGTTTCTTCGTGGTCGTAACAATCACTTCAAGCAGTGGAAAGAACAAAACTGAGTCAGCTAACTCTCTCCTTACCCAAAGTCTAGCTCCTAACCAGATAGAGTGAATCGTGTTGGTAGTGGTGCCCTAGGCACGTTTAATAAACGTTGTAATTGTTACCATTTATTTCATATCAATAAAGAGATGTTTTGATTATTATTGTTGTTCATGTTTACTTATAATAATCTCCGTCCCTAGTACTTGTTAAGCACTAGTATAAAGGCTAATTGATCATGAGATGATCATGTTAGATTTATGGGTACTTGTTTGGAACAAGGTACTAGACATGACCCGCTGTATGAGATTTATGTCGTGGTCTATGTCGTACATATATCTCATATTAGTTATGTCATTTGAATCCTTAGACATGAAGTTATTATAGTCTTCCACTTGATGAACATTATGTTTTACATATTCAAACGCTACCTTAACCGGGTAGTTATAAAGTATATGATTGGCATAATCAGATTCACGTAGGGAAGAATAATAAGCTAAATGGATTTGTCCCTCTTCGGAGAGATCTCAAGCTTAGGCCTCTCGTAGGAATGATGTTGATGAAAATGTTCGGCCGGACTCAAATGAATTAATTAGATTAATGTCATTTGTATTATCAACATATTCGAATCGAGAAAGTATTGAACAAAAACAAGTTGACCGTTTGACCATGACTTGTGTTCAATGAGATCGTGGACAAAGGGATTGTGACATATTCTAAGGAATGCGAACTTGTATCTAGTTATGCTATTTGGGTAGGTATGACGGTTTGCTAGAACCTAATCATATCTTATGGATTCATGTTTGAACCCATTGCCAACTTAGTATAATCCTAGAGAGTCACACACAATAGAACGAATCCTTAAAGGACTATATTGGAAAATTAAGGCTCTCTGATCCTGGTGTGCGACCGCACAAACCAGGCTGGGCGGCCGCACATGTTTGGGCGACCGCATACCTGATTTTGGGCGACCGCACAGTGAGTCGGGACATATTTCTGATTTAATTAGGAAAAGGATTTTGGACGGGTTTTGACACAAGTTTCCTATTTGGAATATGTCTAACTTGTATATAAACAGCCAAATTCGGGCCAGAACAATACCTAGCTTTTGTGTAAGTCTCCAAAAATTTGAGAGAGTTTTATTTTGTTCCAAGACATCCTAGATTGAAGAACAAAATAATACACAAAATAATATTCCATATAGTTCATATTAATTGTGAAAACGTGTTTCACAATTTTGGTCTAGGAACCAAGATCAAGTGTTCTTGATATTCGTTCAAGGTGTGGATACCGCTAGAGGGTGAAGCTCATCATCTTCAAAGTTCGTGTTCTTACTTGTTCGTGATTAAAGCTTCAATTTCTCCACCAAGATCAAAGACCAAATTCAAAGTCATCAAGGGTTAGTTTTTCTAGTATTCATAATGCAAGTATTTGATTTAATCTTATGAATTGATCTATGGGCTTTGGGTTTCATAAAATTTTAAATGCTATTTTCCGCTGCGCATGTTACTTGAAAACCCAACAGTGGTATCAGAGCCCCGTTCATGTTGATTATTTCAATACCTAGATCATGTTGTGTGTATATAAATTGTTTATGTTCCTAGCATGATATGAATATTGGATTATATGATGTTTATGTGTTGTATGATTTTATGTGGTTTATTATTTTACAACTTTAATCGCACTATTCAATCACACTAAAAAATTATGATAGATTCTGAATTGTTTGATTATAAATTTTGATTGGATCAAAGTTTTGATAATCGGGGAAAAACAATTTTGAGATAAATTTTCGAACTTTAAGAATTCTGTCTGATGCTACTGTGCGACCGCACAGAAAATCTTGGGCGACCGCACAAGTTTGGGCGACCGCACAGTTTTTTCTTGGGCGGCCGCACAGTTGTCAGGATTCTGGTTTTTGATTTTCGGTCAGAGTCAGAATCTGGAATTTTGATGGGGTCTGATCAGACCAGTGACAAGACCATCCAGACCTGCTGATCTGGAGTGGGTTTTGGGCAGTTGGTTTGGGTGTGGATCCTGGGGTTTGATTTTCCTATTTGTTTTAGTCTTGTGATTCTAAGATTGGTTCAAGGTTTGGATGGCTAATCTACGTTCATCGAGATTGTGTTTCCCAAACTTGATCGCAATCAAAGTTTCAAGGATAAAACGAAGTTAGAATTATGAAGAGTTCATAATTGCTAAAATTGAGAAACAAAGTTCTTGATTCAAAGATTGGAGATCCATGTGGAATTGTGGATGCAATTGGTCTACGTTCATCGAGACCATCTATTGGTTAGTTTCGGCCACATGGACTACTTTCTTGGTTTCTTGAATTAGTGCGGAATTGTGGATGCCTTATGGCTTAGTTTCGGCCGCACTTCTTATTGTCTTGATTTGGAGATAATAACCAAAGTTGAAATAGTCTCATCCTCATAATTATAGAGAAACTAAAGACATATAAATATTATGCTTAAATTAATGGAGATTAATTTAGTGGCTAAACTTGATGCGTAACATGTTTATATTATGTGCTCATAAATGTGTTATATGCTATATGTGATGAACCTTCAAAGAAAGTTTTAAGTCCTTCTGCCATGCCATGATTAAAACACTTGTTTACACATGGGTAATTTTGTGTGGGCTCGCCAAAGCGAGGTGCATTGATTTTACTCATGTATGAGCAAGATGAGTGAATAAGAGTTTCCTATGCGTTTAAAATGGTTGGACTTAATTAAGCGTCAAAACAGTTTTGGGCTTAAGGCAAAGATGAGATTTAACATGCTTTTTGAAATTTGATTTCTTAAAGAATCTCATGAAAAGAACTGAGAATCATATGAGATATGATTGACAAGAGTTGTCTACCTAATTAATTTGATTTTGAGCGGTGCGCCAAAGCGTACTTAAAATTAAATTAAAGCGGGATCTTAACCATTTAAATTATACTATACATTGGATGTATAAAGAAGGTTGTATAATTTAGTGGGAGTATTTTTGGAAAAATACATTGTTTATTTCTTTAATGAAAATTGGTACTTATTAAATTTTGGAAATTTTGCATAATTGTAGATAATGACTAAGAACACTCAATCAATTTCATTGCGATCGATCCTAGAGAAGGATAAGCTCCAAGAGAATGGTACGAACTTTATGGATTGGATCCGTGACCTAAGAATTGTTCTTAGGCAAGAAGATAAGTTGTACATTCTCGATAGGCCTCTTCCTGCTGAACCAGAACCTACTGCCCCTAGGGCAGAAAGAGACAGTTACAAGAAACATCGTAATGATTCTAGAGATGTAAGTTATCTCATGCTTGCTACTATGTGCTCAAAACTCTAACAAAGTTTGGAACATTTGGAATCCTATGAGATAGGCGTGGAGTTAAGAGCCATGTTTCAAGAGCAAGCTAGGCAAGAGAGGTACAAGACCATTGTTGCATTCACTTCTTGCGAAATGAGTGAAGGGCAACAAGTGAGTCCTCACATGCTTAAAATGAAAGGTAATGTAGAGCATCTTGAGAAACTTGGCTATCCAATTCCATTGGAGCTAGCCACGGATCTCATTCTTAATTCATTGCCTAAAAGTTATAATCAGTTTGTGATGAATTATAACATGCATGGAATGGATAAGAATCTCTCCGAGTTGAATGGGATGCTTAAAACTGCGGAGATGAAGATTGTGGAGAAAGGTTCTCCTGTGCTCTTGGTTCAAGATGGGAAGAAGGGTGGTGCCAAAGGAAAGGGTAAGGCAAAAGTTGTCAAACCCAAGATAAGCAAGGCAAAGGTTGCCAAGGCTTCTGAGGCAAAACCCGATTCACAAAAGGATGCAATCTGTTTCCATTGTCAAGAAATTGGTCATTGGAAACATAACTGTAAGGCTTTCTTGGAAGAGAAAAAGAAGAAGAAGGGCAGCAAGGCTGCGTCGACTTCAGGTATCTATATGATAGATATTCTCCTTTCTACCACTGATTCTTGGGTATTGGATACCGGATGTGGTTCTCACATTTGTTTAAATGTGCAGGGACTAAAGAGTATGAGACTGCTTAAAGAGGGTGAAGTAGACCTACGCGTGGGGAATGGAGCAAGAGTTGCTGTATTAGCCGTAGGGACTTATGAAGTCACTTTACCTTCCGGTTTAATACTTGTTTTGAACAATTGCTATTATGTTCCGGATTTAAGCAGAAATATTATTTCAATTTTTTGTTTGGATAATGAAGGTTTTAAGTTTCTTATTGAGAATAAGAAATTTTCTATTTATTTAAATGATGTGCTTTATGGTATTGCAAATTCATTTAATGGCCTTTATATCTTGGATGTCAAGAATGAAAATAATGAAAATGTCTATCATATAAATAAGAAATCTAAACCTAATGATGTAAATCATTCTTATTTATGGCATTGCCGTCTTGGTCATATAAATGAGAAGCGTATCTCAAAACTCCATGGGGACGATCTCTTAGGTTCATGTGACCTTGGGTCATATGACACTTGTGAGTCGTGTCTTCTTGGAAAAATGACTAAGACACCTTTTACCAAGCTAGGTGAAAGGGCAAGCGACTTATTGGGGTTGATACATTCCGATGTATGCGGACCATTAAGTAGCAATGCTAGGGGAGGATTTCATACTTCATAACCTTCACTGATGATTATAGTATATTTGGGTATGTTTACCTAATGAAACATAAAAGTGAAGCATTTGAGATATTCAGAATATTTCAAAACGAAGTAGAAAAACAACTTGGCAAAAGTATTAAGGCACTTCGATCAGATCGAGGTGGAGAATACTTGAGTCATGAATTTGATGATCATCTAAAGAATATTGGAATAGTTTCACAATTGACTCCATCCGGAACACCACAATGGAATGGTGTGTCCGAGAGGAGAAATTGGACTTTGTAAGACATGGTTCGATCAATAATGTGTCAAGTTGATCTTCCAATATCCTTTTGGGGTTACGCTCTAGAAACCGCTGCTTTCACACTAAATCGTGTTCCAACTAAATCGGTTCAAAAGACTCCATATGAGATGTGGAGCGGAAAGAAGCCTTGTATGTCATTCATGAAGATTTGGGGTTGTGAAGCTTTTGTCAAAAGACTTATCTCAGACAAACTTGCACACAAATCTGATAAATGTATTTTCGTGGGATATCCTAAGGAAACTAAAGGATATTACTTTTACAACCAAACGGACAACAAAGTGTTTGTTGCCCGAACTGGTATCTTTCTAGAGAAAGAGTTTCTCTCCAAAGAAATTAGTGGGAGTAAAATAAATCTTGAAGAAATTCGAGACCCAGAAAATGACATCGAACCGATAGTGGAATAAGAACAAGAACCACAAGGAGTTGTGGAACCTGTTCAACATACACAAGTAACTCGCAGATCTAGTAGGTTACGATCCGAGCCCGAGAGATATGGGTTTCTCGTAACGGAGAGTAATGAGGTGGAAATCATTGAGAATGATGAACCGACAACCTATCAAGAGGTGATGTCTTCTCCTGATTCGGACAAGTGGCTTGGAGCCATGGAATCCGAATTGCAATCCATGCAAGACAATCAAGTTTGGAATTTGATTGATGCACCCGAAGGTGTAAAAACCATAGGATGCAAATGGGTCTTCAAGAAGAAGACTGATATGGATGGGAATGTGCATACTTACAAAGCTAGGCTTGTAGCGAAAGGTTATTGGCAAGTTCATGGTATTGACTATGATGAAACCTTTTCACCCGTAGCAATGATCAAGTCTATAAGAATTCTGCTTGCTATTGCCGCATATCATGACTATGAAATATGGAAAATGGATGTCAAAACCGCTTTCCTAAATGGAAAACTAACAGAGGATGTGTATATGACACAACCAGAAGGTTTTGAACATAATTCTAAGGTATGGAAATTGCAAAAATCCATTTATGGATTGAAGCAAGCTTCTAGGAGTTGGAATCTCCGTTTTGATGAATCGGTCAAAGAGTTTGGTTTCATCAAGAACGAAGATGAGCCTTGTGTATACAAGAAGATTAGTGGGAGCATAGTGCTATTCCTGATTTTATATGTGGATGACATATTACTCATTGGAAACGACATTCCTACACTTCAGTCCGTAAAGACTTGGTTGGGAAAGTGTTTCGCAATGAAAGATATGGGAGAAGCCGCATATGTTCTTGGCATTAAGATCTATAGAGATAGATCAAGGAAGCTACTTGGTTTAAACCAAAGTACATACATTGACAAGGTCATTAGAAGATTCCGTATAGAAAATTCTAAAAGAGGTACCTTGCCAGTGCTACATGGAGTTTCTCTAAGCAAGACTCAATGTCCTAAGACAAAAGATGAGCGTGAGAAAATGAATGATGTTCCATATGCTTCGGCAATTAGGTCCATCATGTATGCCATGATTTGTACAAGGCCGGATGTATCTTATGCTTTGAGCATGACAAGTAGATACCAATGCGACCCCAGAGAAAATCACTGGGTGGCTGTAAAAGCGATTCTTAAGTACTTGAGAAGGACTAAAGACTCGTATTTGGTCTATGGAGGAATGAAAGATGATCTCGTTGTAAATGCTTACACGGATGCAAGCTTCCAAACCGACATAGATGACAGTCGATCGCAATCGGGTTTTGTGTTTATGTTAAATGGTGGAGCTGTAAGCTGGAAGAGTTCCAAGCAGAGTACAACCGCTGATTCTACAATGGAATCTGAGTATATTGCTGCATCGGATGCTGCAAAGGAAGCTGTTTGGATTAAGAAGTTCATCACTGAACTTGAAGTTGTTCCTAGTATTGCTAATCCAATAGACCTTTATTGTGATAATAATGGTGCTATTGCTTAAGCAAAGGAACCAAGGGCACATCAAAAATCCAAACATATACTTAGGCGTTACCATGTCATTCGAGAAATCATTGACAGAGGTGACGTGAATATAAGCAAAGTACCTACTGATGACAATGTCGCGGACCCGCTAACAAAGCGACTTCCACAAGCTAAACATGAAGGTTATGTTAGGTCCATGGGTATTAGATACATGGGAGATTGGGCCTAGGGCAAGTGGGAGATTGTTGGTAGTGGTGCCCTAGGCACGTTTAATAAACGTTGTAATTGTTATCATTTATTTCATATCAATAAAGAGATATTTTGATTATTATTGTTGTTCATGTTTACTTATAATAATCTCCGTCCCTAGTACTTGTTAAGCACTAGTATAAAGGCTAAATGATCATGAGATGATCATGTTAGATTTATGGGTACTTGTTTGGAACAAGGTACTGGACATGACCCGCTGTATGAGATTTATGTCATGGTCTATATCGTACATATATCTCATATTAGTTATGTCATTTGAATCCTTAGACATGAAGTTATTATAGTCTTCCACTTGATGAACATTATGTTTGACATATTCAAACGCTACCTTAACCGGGTAGTTATAAACTATATGATTGGCATAATCGGATTCACGTAGGGAAGAATAATAAGCTAAATGGATTTGTCCCTCTTCGGAGAGATCTCAAGCTTAGGCCTCTCGTAGGAATGATGTTGATGAAAATGTTCGGCCGGACTCAAATGAATTAATTAGATTACTGTCATTTGGATTATCAACATATTCGGAATCGAGAAAGTATTGAACAAAAACAAGTTGACCGTTTAACCATGACTTGTGTTCAATGAGATCGTGGATAAAGGGATTGTGACATATTCTAAAGGAATGCGAACTTGTATATAGTTATGCTATTTGGGTAGGTATGACGGTTTGCTAGAACCTAATCATATCTTATGGATTCATGTTTGAACCCATTGCCAACTTAGTATAATCCTAGAGGGTCACACACAATAGAACGAATCCTTAAAGGACTATATTGGAAAATTAAGGCTCTCTGATCTTGGTGTGCGACCGCACAAACCAGGCCGGGCGGCCGCACATGTTTGGGCGACCGCACACCTGATTTTGGGCAGCCGCACAGTGAGTCGGGACAGATTTCCTGATTTAATTAGGAAAAGGATTTTGGACGGGTTTTGACACAAGTTTCCTATTTGGAATAGGTCTAACTTGTATATAAACAGCCAAATTCGGACCAGAACAATACCTAGCTTTTGTGTAAGTCTCCAAAAGTTTGAGAGAGTTTTATTTTGTTCCAAGACATCCTAGATTGAAGAATAAAATAATACACAAAATAATATTCCATATAGTTCATATTAATTGTGAAAACGTGTTTCACAATTTTGGTCTAGCAACCAAGATCAAGTGTTCTTGATATTCGTTCAAGGTGTGGATACCGCTAGAGGGTGAAGCTCATCATCTTCAAAGTTCGTGTTCTTACTTGTTCGTGATTAAAGCTTCAATTTCTCCACCAAGATCAAAGACCAAATTCAAAGTCATCAAGGGTTAGTTTTTCTAGTATTCATAATGCAAGTATTTGATTTAATCATATGAATGGATCTATGGGCTTTGGGTTTCATAAAATTTTAAATGCTATTTTCCGCTGCGCATGTTACTTGAAAACCCAACA
>JAOWBW010003007.1:20000-44130 GCA_026119855.1 Campanula takesimana
ACCATCAATAACAACTAACAAGTATTAAATTTTCATTAGGATAATTAAATTAGCCTAAATTATTGCTCAAAAATCCATTCGTATTAACGACAAAAAATTTGGAACATTTGGGACGGAGGGAGTATGACTGTATGACTATTGAGAGATTCTCATTGTCTCGCTTATATAAACCTAAGATATGTGAGGTAAAGCTGGCATCTTTCCCATACGACCTTTCTTTTCTCTACCACGTGACAGTTTTTCATGTCGAGTTCATATAAGCTCTTTTTGACGAATTTCAGTTATCACATTTATTCGTTTGGAATGTTAAGTTTAATGCCTTTGAATTTTAGGACGTAAATTTAAGTGGATTAAATTAACAAGTTCGTAATTCCGAGGCAGAATGAGTAATCTGAATCATGCCCTAGCCTTGAGAGGGCGCATATTTTTTCTGTAATCAAACGCCAAGGACTGAGTGGGCCAAGGACTGAGTGGGCCAAGGAAATTGGGCCGTTTTGGTTAAAAGCTGATTGTGAGAAGAAATTATGTTTTGTTAGGCAATTAGAATTAGGGAACCTGGTGGTATACTAATATATATACTCTTTTCGTCCTAATTGAATAGTGAAGTTCAATTACTCAGAGAGAATGAGAGATCAATAATTATAGATCTAGTGTTTTGCATAGGTAGAAACTTTGTGATCAAAGTTCATGCAAACATAGATTAGTGTGATCATATTCTTGTAATTGTTTCTCCGCCATAATAATATTTGTTTCCCTTTGCCCGTGGAGGTAGCCAATAGAGATTGGTGAACCACGTATATTCTGTGTTGATTTGTGTTCATTATTTTCTATCTTTTGGATCTGATTTACTAACAAGTGGCACCAGAGCCTGGTTAGTCAAGGAAGATCAGGGCATTCCGCTGCGATAGAAAGAGATGGATTCCGGGATGGACCAGAAAATCAACAAGTCTGACGGGAAGAACAGGTTTATTATCTGATAGAAGATTATGCATTGCATGTGCAGTCCACGTGCAGTGTCCGTGCAGAAATCTGGGCGTCTAGGTTGGACACATCTGAGAGCAGTCAGTGATTGCTCATCTGTGCTAGAAATAGCAAATCTGGTAGATCTGAATTTGAAAGTTCGTCTGGTGTTCGTTGGTGATCCAAGAACGCATCTAGAACGTTTCGGTGTCTGGTATCTACATCTGAAGACGGAGATTGAAGCTAGGGTTCTGTGATCAGAAGTTAGCTGTCTGGTATAATCTGAAGATCTAACATCTGTTGTAGTCTATTCTAGTGATCTAGAAGTAGATATAAAATCTGTGTTGCCCGATGCATTAATCTGGTTAGATTTCAGAGTTGTACATCTGACTCCGCGTCTGAAGAATTCTGAGTCGGCTGCAGCGATGGCTAGCAGTGACAATCTGAATGAGGATGGTGATTATGCCCTAGTGACTGAAGAAGAAGCGTGCAAGGAAGTTGCATGGGTTCCAGATTCGGGAGTTTTTTATCGCATGTGTTCGGGCAAGGAGCAGTTTACAACGTATGAGCAGAAGGATGGAGACCGTATTTATATAGCTAATAGATCTATCTGCGAAGTGGTTGGGATAGGCTCTGTAAGGGTGAGAACTTCTGGTGATAAATATCTCACATTGAACAAGGTGAGACACGTTCCACAAGTAGCAAAGAATCTGGTATCACTTAGTCGGTTGGACAAGAAGGGATACAGTTTCAAAAGTGAAGGTGGAGTTCTGGATGTCTACAAAGGTTCGGATGTGATTATGAAGGGCGAAAGAAAAGATTCCTTGTGCATCCTCCAAGGTTCTGAGATTGGTGAGGGTGTTGACGAGCAGGTGGAGCATCGTTTTACTCTAGGCCGGAGTGAACTGGGCAAGCCACGGCTAGAAGATCAACACATACCAATTGTATCAGTCATGGTTGGCAAGATCCAATGTCGACTGGATGGGTCACGTCTGAATGACTGTTAATTGCCCGTTGGGGTGATTCTGGGTGTCCGTAGGATACATTGCATGCAAAAAATCTGATTGTCCAGAGGACAAAGTTATTTGTCTGGTGAGACAAATTCTGGGTGTCTTGAAGATACATGGTGCACAAAATCTAGTGTCTTTGACGAAAGACAGACTGAGGCAAAGGTTGAAAAAATCTGGTACGAGGGATGTGGCTCAAGGTGGAGGCTATGTCGGAAAGCTCGTGAATTTGAATTATTTGGGGAGATTCAAAGTCAAGGTGGAGATTGTTAAGTTTAATGCCTTTGAATTTTAGGACGTAAATTTAAGTGGATTAAATTAACAAGTTCCTAATTCCGAGACAGAATGAGTAATCTGAATCATGCGCTAGCCTTGAGAGGGCGCATATTTTTTCTGTAATCAAACGCCAAGGACTGAGTGGGCCAAGGAAATTGGGCCGTTTTGGTTAAAAGCTGATTGTGAGAAGGAATTATGATTTCTTAGGCAATTAGAATTAGGGAACCTAGTGGTATACTAATATATATACTCTTTTCGTCCTAATTGAATAGTGAAGTTCAATTACTCAGAGAGAATGAGAGATCAATAATTCTAGATCTAGGGTTTTGCATAAGTAGAAACTTTGTGATCAAAGTTCATGCAAACATAGATTAGTGTGATCATATTCTTGTAATTGTTTCTCCGCCATAATAATATTTGTTTCCCTTTGCCCGTGGAGGTAGCCAATAGAGATTGGTGAACCACGTATATTCTGTGTTGATTTGTGTTCATTATTTTCTATCTTTTGGATCTGATTTACTAACAAGTGGCACCAGAGCCTGGTTAGTCAAGGAAGATCAGGGCATTCCGCTGCGATAGAAAGAGATGGATTCCGGGATGGACCAGAAAATCAACAAGTCTGACGGGAAGAACAGGTTTATTATCTGATAGAAGATTATGCATTGCATGTGCAGTCCACGTGCAGTGTCCGTGCAGAAATCTGGGCGTCTAGGTTGGACACATCTGAGAGCAGTCAGTGATTGCTCATCTGTGCTAGAAATAGCAAATCTGGTAGATCTGAATTTGAAAGTTCGTCTGGTGTTCGTTGGTGATCCAAGAACGCATCTAGAACGTTTCGGTGTCTGGTATCTACATCTGAAGACGGAGATTGAAGCTAGGGTTCTGTGATCAGAAGTTAGCTGTCTGGTATAATCTGAAGATCTAACATCTGTTGTAGTCTATTCTAGTGATCTAGAAGTAGATATAAAATCTGTGTTGCCCGATGCATTAATCTGGTTAGATTCAGAGTTGTACATCTGACTCCGCGTCTGAAGAATTCTGAGTCGGCTGCAGCGATGGCTAGCAGTGACAATCTGAATGAGGATGGTGATTATGCCCTAGTGACTGAAGAAGAAGCGTGCAAGGAAGTTGCATGGGTTCCAGATTCGGGAGTTTTTTATCGCATGTGTTCGGGCAAGGAGCAGTTTACAACGTATGAGCAGAAGGATGGAGACCGTATTTATATAGCTAATAGATCTATCTGCGAAGTGGTTGGGATAGGCTCTGTAAGGGTGAGAACTTCTGGTGATAAATATCTCACATTGAACAAGGTGAGACACGTTCCACAAGTAGCAAAGAATCTGGTATCACTTAGTCGGTTGGACAAGAAGGGATACAGTTTCAAAAGTGAAGGTGGAGTTCTGGATGTCTACAAAGGTTCGGATGTGATTATGAAGGGCGAAAGAAAAGATTCCTTGTGCATCCTCCAAGGTTCTGAGATTGGTGAGGGTGTTGACGAGCAGGTGGAGCATCGTTTTACTCTAGGCCGGAGTGAACTGGGCAAGCCACGGCTAGAAGATCAACACATACCAATTGTATCAGTCATGGTTGGCAAGATCCAATGTCGACTGGATGGGTCACGTCTGAATGACTGTTAATTGCCCGTTGGGGTGATTCTGGGTGTCCGTAGGATACATTGCATGCAAAAAATCTGATTGTCCAGAGGACAAAGTTATTTGTCTGGTGAGACAAATTCTGGGTGTCTTGAAGATACATGGTGCACAAAATCTAGTGTCTTTGACGAAAGACAGACTGAGGCAAAGGTTGAAAAAATCTGGTACGAGGGATGTGGCTCAAGGTGGAGGCTATGTCGGAAAGCTCGTGAATTTGAATTATTTGGGGAGATTCAAAGTCAAGGTGGAGATTGTTAAGTTTAATGCCTTTGAATTTTAGGACGTAAATTTAAGTGGATTAAATTAACAAGTTCCTAATTCCGAGACAGAATGAGTAATCTGAATCATGCGCTAGCCTTGAGAGGGCGCATATTTTTTCTGTAATCAAACGCCAAGGACTGAGTGGGCCAAGGAAATTGGGCCGTTTTGGTTAAAAGCTGATTGTGAGAAGGAATTATGATTTCTTAGGCAATTAGAATTAGGGAACCTAGTGGTATACTAATATATATACTCTTTTCGTCCTAATTGAATAGTGAAGTTCAATTACTCAGAGAGAATGAGAGATCAATAATTCTAGATCTAGGGTTTTGCATAAGTAGAAACTTTGTGATCAAAGTTCATGCAAACATAGATTAGTGTGATCATATTCTTGTAATTGTTTCTCCGCCATAATAATATTTGTTTCCCTTTGCCCGTGGAGGTAGCCAATAGAGATTGGTGAACCACGTATATTCTGTGTTGATTTGTGTTCATTATTTTCTATCTTTTGGATCTGATTTACTAACAAGTGGCACCAGAGCCTGGTTAGTCAAGGAAGATCAGGGCATTCCGCTGCGATAGAAAGAGATGGATTCCGGGATGGACCAGAAAATCAACAAGTCTGACGGGAAGAACAGGTTTATTATCTGATAGAAGATTATGCATTGCATGTGCAGTCCACGTGCAGTGTCCGTGCAGAAATCTGGGCGTCTAGGTTGGACACATCTGAGAGCAGTCAGTGATTGCTCATCTGTGCTAGAAATAGCAAATCTGGTAGATCTGAATTTGAAAGTTCGTCTGGTGTTCGTTGGTGATCCAAGAACGCATCTAGAACGTTTCGGTGTCTGGTATCTACATCTGAAGACGGAGATTGAAGCTAGGGTTCTGTGATCAGAAGTTAGCTGTCTGGTATAATCTGAAGATCTAACATCTGTTGTAGTCTATTCTAGTGATCTAGAAGTAGATATAAAATCTGTGTTGCCCGATGCATTAATCTGGTTAGATTTCAGAGTTGTACATCTGACTCCGCGTCTGAAGAATTCTGAGTCGGCTGCAGCGATGGCTAGCAGTGACAATCTGAATGAGGATGGTGATTATGCCCTAGTGACTGAAGAAGAAGCGTGCAAGGAAGTTGCATGGGTTCCAGATTCGGGAGTTTTTTATCGCATGTGTTCGGGCAAGGAGCAGTTTACAACGTATGAGCAGAAGGATGGAGACCGTATTTATATAGCTAATAGATCTATCTGCGAAGTGGTTGGGATAGGCTCTGTAAGGGTGAGAACTTCTGGTGATAAATATCTCACATTGAACAAGGTGAGACACGTTCCACAAGTAGCAAAGAATCTGGTATCACTTAGTCGGTTGGACAAGAAGGGATACAGTTTCAAAAGTGAAGGTGGAGTTCTGGATGTCTACAAAGGTTCGGATGTGATTATGAAGGGCGAAAGAAAAGATTCCTTGTGCATCCTCCAAGGTTCTGAGATTGGTGAGGGTGTTGACGAGCAGGTGGAGCATCGTTTTACTCTAGGCCGGAGTGAACTGGGCAAGCCACGGCTAGAAGATCAACACATACCAATTGTATCAGTCATGGTTGGCAAGATCCAATGTCGACTGGATGGGTCACGTCTGAATGACTGTTAATTGCCCGTTGGGGTGATTCTGGGTGTCCGTAGGATACATTGCATGCAAAAAATCTGATTGTCCAGAGGACAAAGTTATTTGTCTGGTGAGACAAATTCTGGGTGTCTTGAAGATACATGGTGCACAAAATCTAGTGTCTTTGACGAAAGACAGACTGAGGCAAAGGTTGAAAAAATCTGGTACGAGGGATGTGGCTCAAGGTGGAGGCTATGTCGGAAAGCTCGTGAATTTGAATTATTTGGGGAGATTCAAAGTCAAGGTGGAGATTGTTAAGTTTAATGCCTTTGAATTTTAGGACGTAAATTTAAGTGGATTAAATTAACAAGTTCCTAATTCCGAGACAGAATGAGTAATCTGAATCATGCGCTAGCCTTGAGAGGGCGCATATTTTTTCTGTAATCAAACGCCAAGGACTGAGTGGGCCAAGGAAATTGGGCCGTTTTGGTTAAAAGCTGATTGTGAGAAGGAATTATGATTTCTTAGGCAATTAGAATTAGGGAACCTAGTGGTATACTAATATATATACTCTTTTCGTCCTAATTGAATAGTGAAGTTCAATTACTCAGAGAGAATGAGAGATCAATAATTCTAGATCTAGGGTTTTGCATAAGTAGAAACTTTGTGATCAAAGTTCATGCAAACATAGATTAGTGTGATCATATTCTTGTAATTGTTTCTCCGCCATAATAATATTTGTTTCCCTTTGCCCGTGGAGGTAGCCAATAGAGATTGGTGAACCACGTATATTCTGTGTTGATTTGTGTTCATTATTTTCTATCTTTGGATCTGATTTACTAACAAGTGGCACCAGAGCCTGGTTAGTCAAGGAAGATCAGGGCATTCCGCTGCGATAGAAAGAGATGGATTCCGGGATGGACCAGAAAATCAACAAGTCTGACGGGAAGAACAGGTTTATTATCTGATAGAAGATTATGCATTGCATGTGCAGTCCACGTGCAGTGTCCGTGCAGAAATCTGGGCGTCTAGGTTGGACACATCTGAGAGCAGTCAGTGATTGCTCATCTGTGCTAGAAATAGCAAATCTGGTAGATCTGAATTTGAAAGTTCGTCTGGTGTTCGTTGGTGATCCAAGAACGCATCTAGAACGTTTCGGTGTCTGGTATCTACATCTGAAGACGGAGATTGAAGCTAGGGTTCTGTGATCAGAAGTTAGCTGTCTGGTATAATCTGAAGATCTAACATCTGTTGTAGTCTATTCTAGTGATCTAGAAGTAGATATAAAATCTGTGTTGCCCGATGCATTAATCTGGTTAGATTTCAGAGTTGTACATCTGACTCCGCGTCTGAAGAATTCTGAGTCGGCTGCAGCGATGGCTAGCAGTGACAATCTGAATGAGGATGGTGATTATGCCCTAGTGACTGAAGAAGAAGCGTGCAAGGAAGTTGCATGGGTTCCAGATTCGGGAGTTTTTTATCGCATGTGTTCGGGCAAGGAGCAGTTTACAACGTATGAGCAGAAGGATGGAGACCGTATTTATATAGCTAATAGATCTATCTGCGAAGTGGTTGGGATAGGCTCTGTAAGGGTGAGAACTTCTGGTGATAAATATCTCACATTGAACAAGGTGAGACACGTTCCACAAGTAGCAAAGAATCTGGTATCACTTAGTCGGTTGGACAAGAAGGGATACAGTTTCAAAAGTGAAGGTGGAGTTCTGGATGTCTACAAAGGTTCGGATGTGATTATGAAGGGCGAAAGAAAAGATTCCTTGTGCATCCTCCAAGGTTCTGAGATTGGTGAGGGTGTTGACGAGCAGGTGGAGCATCGTTTTACTCTAGGCCGGAGTGAACTGGGCAAGCCACGGCTAGAAGATCAACACATACCAATTGTATCAGTCATGGTTGGCAAGATCCAATGTCGACTGGATGGGTCACGTCTGAATGACTGTTAATTGCCCGTTGGGGTGATTCTGGGTGTCCGTAGGATACATTGCATGCAAAAAATCTGATTGTCCAGAGGACAAAGTTATTTGTCTGGTGAGACAAATTCTGGGTGTCTTGAAGATACATGGTGCACAAAATCTAGTGTCTTTGACGAAAGACAGACTGAGGCAAAGGTTGAAAAAATCTGGTACGAGGGATGTGGCTCAAGGTGGAGGCTATGTCGGAAAGCTCGTGAATTTGAATTATTTGGGGAGATTCAAAGTCAAGGTGGAGATTGTTAAGTTTAATGCCTTTGAATTTTAGGACGTAAATTTAAGTGGATTAAATTAACAAGTTCCTAATTCCGAGACAGAATGAGTAATCTGAATCATGCGCTAGCCTTGAGAGGGCGCATATTTTTTCTGTAATCAAACGCCAAGGACTGAGTGGGCCAAGGAAATTGGGCCGTTTTGGTTAAAAGCTGATTGTGAGAAGGAATTATGATTTCTTAGGCAATTAGAATTAGGGAACCTAGTGGTATACTAATATATATACTCTTTTCGTCCTAATTGAATAGTGAAGTTCAATTACTCAGAGAGAATGAGAGATCAATAATTCTAGATCTAGGGTTTTGCATAAGTAGAAACTTTGTGATCAAAGTTCATGCAAACATAGATTAGTGTGATCATATTCTTGTAATTGTTTCTCCGCCATAATAATATTTGTTTCCCTTTGCCCGTGGAGGTAGCCAATAGAGATTGGTGAACCACGTATATTCTGTGTTGATTTGTGTTCATTATTTTCTATCTTTTGGATCTGATTTACTAACAAGTGGCACCAGAGCCTGGTTAGTCAAGGAAGATCAGGGCATTCCGCTGCGATAGAAAGAGATGGATTCCGGGATGGACCAGAAAATCAACAAGTCTGACGGGAAGAACAGGTTTATTATCTGATAGAAGATTATGCATTGCATGTGCAGTCCACGTGCAGTGTCCGTGCAGAAATCTGGGCGTCTAGGTTGGACACATCTGAGAGCAGTCAGTGATTGCTCATCTGTGCTAGAAATAGCAAATCTGGTAGATCTGAATTTGAAAGTTCGTCTGGTGTTCGTTGGTGATCCAAGAACGCATCTAGAACGTTTCGGTGTCTGGTATCTACATCTGAAGACGGAGATTGAAGCTAGGGTTCTGTGATCAGAAGTTAGCTGTCTGGTATAATCTGAAGATCTAACATCTGTTGTAGTCTATTCTAGTGATCTAGAAGTAGATATAAAATCTGTGTTGCCCGATGCATTAATCTGGTTAGATTTCAGAGTTGTACATCTGACTCCGCGTCTGAAGAATTCTGAGTCGGCTGCAGCGATGGCTAGCAGTGACAATCTGAATGAGGATGGTGATTATGCCCTAGTGACTGAAGAAGAAGCGTGCAAGGAAGTTGCATGGGTTCCAGATTCGGGAGTTTTTTATCGCATGTGTTCGGGCAAGGAGCAGTTTACAACGTATGAGCAGAAGGATGGAGACCGTATTTATATAGCTAATAGATCTATCTGCGAAGTGGTTGGGATAGGCTCTGTAAGGGTGAGAACTTCTGGTGATAAATATCTCACATTGAACAAGGTGAGACACGTTCCACAAGTAGCAAAGAATCTGGTATCACTTAGTCGGTTGGACAAGAAGGGATACAGTTTCAAAAGTGAAGGTGGAGTTCTGGATGTCTACAAAGGTTCGGATGTGATTATGAAGGGCGAAAGAAAAGATTCCTTGTGCATCCTCCAAGGTTCTGAGATTGGTGAGGGTGTTGACGAGCAGGTGGAGCATCGTTTTACTCTAGGCCGGAGTGAACTGGGCAAGCCACGGCTAGAAGATCAACACATACCAATTGTATCAGTCATGGTTGGCAAGATCCAATGTCGACTGGATGGGTCACGTCTGAATGACTGTTAATTGCCCGTTGGGGTGATTCTGGGTGTCCGTAGGATACATTGCATGCAAAAAATCTGATTGTCCAGAGGACAAAGTTATTTGTCTGGTGAGACAAATTCTGGGTGTCTTGAAGATACATGGTGCACAAAATCTAGTGTCTTTGACGAAAGACAGACTGAGGCAAAGGTTGAAAAAATCTGGTACGAGGGATGTGGCTCAAGGTGGAGGCTATGTCGGAAAGCTCGTGAATTTGAATTATTTGGGGAGATTCAAAGTCAAGGTGGAGATTGTTAAGTTTAATGCCTTTGAATTTTAGGACGTAAATTTAAGTGGATTAAATTAACAAGTTCCTAATTCCGAGACAGAATGAGTAATCTGAATCATGCGCTAGCCTTGAGAGGGCGCATATTTTTTCTGTAATCAAACGCCAAGGACTGAGTGGGCCAAGGAAATTGGGCCGTTTTGGTTAAAAGCTGATTGTGAGAAGGAATTATGATTTCTTAGGCAATTAGAATTAGGGAACCTAGTGGTATACTAATATATATACTCTTTTCGTCCTAATTGAATAGTGAAGTTCAATTACTCAGAGAGAATGAGAGATCAATAATTCTAGATCTAGGGTTTTGCATAAGTAGAAACTTTGTGATCAAAGTTCATGCAAACATAGATTAGTGTGATCATATTCTTGTAATTGTTTCTCCGCCATAATAATATTTGTTTCCCTTTGCCCGTGGAGGTAGCCAATAGAGATTGGTGAACCACGTATATTCTGTGTTGATTTGTGTTCATTATTTTCTATCTTTTGGATCTGATTTACTAACAAGTGGCACCAGAGCCTGGTTAGTCAAGGAAGATCAGGGCATTCCGCTGCGATAGAAAGAGATGGATTCCGGGATGGACCAGAAAATCAACAAGTCTGACGGGAAGAACAGGTTTATTATCTGATAGAAGATTATGCATTGCATGTGCAGTCCACGTGCAGTGTCCGTGCAGAAATCTGGGCGTCTAGGTTGGACACATCTGAGAGCAGTCAGTGATTGCTCATCTGTGCTAGAAATAGCAAATCTGGTAGATCTGAATTTGAAAGTTCGTCTGGTGTTCGTTGGTGATCCAAGAACGCATCTAGAACGTTTCGGTGTCTGGTATCTACATCTGAAGACGGAGATTGAAGCTAGGGTTCTGTGATCAGAAGTTAGCTGTCTGGTATAATCTGAAGATCTAACATCTGTTGTAGTCTATTCTAGTGATCTAGAAGTAGATATAAAATCTGTGTTGCCCGATGCATTAATCTGGTTAGATTTCAGAGTTGTACATCTGACTCCGCGTCTGAAGAATTCTGAGTCGGCTGCAGCGATGGCTAGCAGTGACAATCTGAATGAGGATGGTGATTATGCCCTAGTGACTGAAGAAGAAGCGTGCAAGGAAGTTGCATGGGTTCCAGATTCGGGAGTTTTTTATCGCATGTGTTCGGGCAAGGAGCAGTTTACAACGTATGAGCAGAAGGATGGAGACCGTATTTATATAGCTAATAGATCTATCTGCGAAGTGGTTGGGATAGGCTCTGTAAGGGTGAGAACTTCTGGTGATAAATATCTCACATTGAACAAGGTGAGACACGTTCCACAAGTAGCAAAGAATCTGGTATCACTTAGTCGGTTGGACAAGAAGGGATACAGTTTCAAAAGTGAAGGTGGAGTTCTGGATGTCTACAAAGGTTCGGATGTGATTATGAAGGGCGAAAGAAAAGATTCCTTGTGCATCCTCCAAGGTTCTGAGATTGGTGAGGGTGTTGACGAGCAGGTGAGCATCGTTTTACTCTAGGCCGGAGTGAACTGGGCAAGCCACGGCTAGAAGATCAACACATACCAATTGTATCAGTCATGGTTGGCAAGATCCAATGTCGACTGGATGGGTCACGTCTGAATGACTGTTAATTGCCCGTTGGGGTGATTCTGGGTGTCCGTAGGATACATTGCATGCAAAAAATCTGATTGTCCAGAGGACAAAGTTATTTGTCTGGTGAGACAAATTCTGGGTGTCTTGAAGATACATGGTGCACAAAATCTAGTGTCTTTGACGAAAGACAGACTGAGGCAAAGGTTGAAAAAATCTGGTACGAGGGATGTGGCTCAAGGTGGAGGCTATGTCGGAAAGCTCGTGAATTTGAATTATTTGGGGAGATTCAAAGTCAAGGTGGAGATTGTTAAGTTTAATGCCTTTGAATTTTAGGACGTAAATTTAAGTGGATTAAATTAACAAGTTCCTAATTCCGAGACAGAATGAGTAATCTGAATCATGCGCTAGCCTTGAGAGGGCGCATATTTTTTCTGTAATCAAACGCCAAGGACTGAGTGGGCCAAGGAAATTGGGCCGTTTTGGTTAAAAGCTGATTGTGAGAAGGAATTATGATTTCTTAGGCAATTAGAATTAGGGAACCTAGTGGTATACTAATATATATACTCTTTTCGTCCTAATTGAATAGTGAAGTTCAATTACTCAGAGAGAATGAGAGATCAATAATTCTAGATCTAGGGTTTTGCATAAGTAGAAACTTTGTGATCAAAGTTCATGCAAACATAGATTAGTGTGATCATATTCTTGTAATTGTTTCTCCGCCATAATAATATTTGTTTCCCTTTGCCCGTGGAGGTAGCCAATAGAGATTGGTGAACCACGTATATTCTGTGTTGATTTGTGTTCATTATTTTCTATCTTTTGGATCTGATTTACTAACATGGAAAATGTCAGATATGAAGAAGACAGATGGTAACATCTTCTCCCCCTAAATGCAGGTGGCAGAAAGGGCTTTGTTTTTATGGAACAATGATCACATCGAGAATCTAATCAAGCAAAACCGGAAAGTAATACTGCCAATCATCTTCCCTGCACTAGAAAGAAACACAAAGACACACTGGAATCAAGCAGTTCAGAGCCTAACACAAAACGTTAAAAAACTATTCTCTGACACGGACCTCAACTTTCAAGGAATGCTTGCACAAGTTTCAAGAATCCGTAGTTCACGAGCAAGATATGAAGTCGAAGAGGGAAGCAAGGTGGAAGAGGATGGAAGAGATTGCAGTCATGAAAGGTTCAAGTAATGAACCGGTTCTTGTTCAGACCAATAGCTAGGGTCACGGTTCGTGGACCCTCTTAGAGAGGTTAGTACACAAATATTTTGTATACTGATCAAGAATGGGTATAGTGATTTGAGGAAGTGCAATAAGATTGTGAACTTGTATGTGCTTTTTTTTTATTATTATTATTATTATTATTATTTTTTCATTGTTGTGCTTCCTGGAAGTTGTGGCTTTTGTTTTGGGTCGAAAATGATGGAAGTGAGTTTATGTGCAGGTTATATTTAAAAAAAGTTGAGGAATATGTATATATGGAATTAGGTGGATTGGTTATATTGAGGAAATTTGGTCGTTTTTTGTGGGTATTTTTGTTTTAAAGATTCATTTGGTAGCCATTTGTACATAACTTGATATTGTTCTGCTTTTATCTTGGAGTCACTTTTATGAAAAAACTTGTTTTACATTATTAAGAGAGGTGTAAAACCTCTTCTACATAAAAGAGATCATGTTTTGACACCAAGGGATGAAAACAAATTTTTACACTAAAGTGAGAGTAGAACAATGTCTTTTGAGTTAATCTAACTGTTAATGGGGTTTTTTTTAAAAAAAAAAAAAAAAAAAAAAAAAAGTTGTTAGTGGGTTAATGACTATAATTTATCTTACCCATTAGCGATCAATTTCAAGTTAAATTAATTTCAAGTCTACCAACAAGGAACATAAAACGATTGTTCAGGAGACTTTCCCTACATGCGAACGACTTAGATTTGACTACGCACCACTGTTAAGGATGTTGGAAAAAATGATCGTTTGTGAAGGAAATTGTGCACGTTTCTTTTAGTAAATAATAATTAAAAATTGTGGTTGTTTTTGTCCAAATTGATATTTGGAAAATAATGATATTAAGGCTTAATCATATGGATTATGGTTGGAAATTTAAGCAAATATTGTTCTACAAATACCGTCCCAAAAGGTTGACTTCCCATGAAACTTACCGCTCGGGATATACACTACTCGAGAGAGGCGGGTTTCATTGGAGGAGGTTGACCTTTTAGAAGACTTATTTTGTTGGAAAATGATTTTACTAGATTAAATTTGCTAGAGGCAAATGGTAGTCCAAAAAGAATTAGTGTTTCCACTAATGTTTGGAGTGTAACATCCATGCCTTAATGTATGACTTAATATTGTCTTTTGTAACACCCATGTTAATGTAAAATTAAGTGGGTGAGTGAATGGCCATGGAGTTACAATTGTGAACAATATATAAGTATAATCATCCACAATTGTTGAAAGGATGGGAAAAAAAGTGTGGAAGAACACTTAAAGGAGAGGAGAAAAGAATTAGAGAATGCTAGAGAGAAAAAGTATTGAAAAATTACTTGTTTCTTGATCATGAAAGCATGAGTGATGTGATATAGTACCCAAAACTACTCGCACATCAATAGAAACACAAAATTCTATGGTTATAATTTTGTTTGTTCTTCTCCTTTCTTTCTAAATTCTTCTTTTATATCGTTTACGGTGATAAAGTCCAAGCACAATTGATTCACCGGGAACTCAGGTGCATGAGTGCCCCCGGTCCGCCCGTTCTATCCTGGGAGACGTTCGTCCGTGAGTACCGTAGGGTAACCTCAATGCACAACATCAATGGAGGGGGCGAATAAGTCTTAAGGAGACAATGACTAGCGTTGGGCTCGGACAAATCCCTTCAAAGGGACAGTTTGATTTAGTTTTCTTCTATTTCCGTTATCATTGTAAATTTGTAGTTTGTATTTTCCGTTTTCTCTTCGAAACGCGGAAGAGGGAAATTGTTTCCTTCTTCCCTCGTATATTGCTATACAAATTGTAAAATTTTCTAACAATCTTAAAACTTATTTTCGTGAAGGGATACATGTTATGGAATACAAAAAGATGGAGCTTTAGTGGAAAAGCTAACGGAAGAAAGATGGAGAAAACTTCCAGCTCGTTTTTGCCTTGACCAGCTGTAGTAAAATGAAGTTTACCACTTCGTTAACCGTTGGATCGACTTCAAATTTTATGAGTGGGTTCCGGACTCATAATAGAAATTGTGAACGGTGGAGATCGGATTCGGATGTCAAGTAAAGGAGATAAAAATTCCAGAATAAAGCAGTTTTTTTTTTTTTTTTAAAAAAAGTGTTCCTTTGAAAAATTATGAAACAAACTTGTGGTCATAGACATGATGGAGCTTGTGGAAGCTATTCTGGAAAAGTCTACTATTGTGTTCATGCAACACATGGCAGTTCTCTTATGGTTTTCTTAAATCATAGTGGCAAAAATGAAAAGCCTTCTCTTATGGTTCTTCAGAATCATTGTTGTGAGAATCGTGAAAAATATTCTCTTGTGATTATTTGAATCATAGTGAGAAAAATTATAAAGTTCGTTGGAACTAAGTATAAGAGATGAATGTTAAAAGATGTAATCTTCAATGTTACATGACTTCCATGTTGAATGGATGCTCTCAATGGAAATTTTAAAGTAGAAGCAATAGTTGAGAAATTGCTACTCACTTGAATAAGTTTCTGTTAGAGCAATAACAAGACTTGATAAGAAAAGCGAGCGATCACAAGAACACCAATTTACGTGGTTCACCAACTTGGCTACGTCCATGGGGAGGGGAGAGAATATTATTATCAATCTGGAGAAACGATTACAAGATCACACACTATTACTGTTGCACGAAGTATTGATCACAATAATTCCTAACTGTGCAACTGTAGAACTACAGACCTCGCTCTGAGCACTCTAATAATTTGTCTATGACAATCTGAGGTGTGATTTTAATCTAAACTACTAGCCTCTATTTATACTAGTAAAGTTTATCTCAAAATCTCTTAGAAACTGGGAAACCTAGTCCAAAACTGACTTGGAAACCTTCCTTCTGCGCTCTGTCCCGGAATTATGAAATCTCTCTGTTGTTTAATCCTTTAACTCGGCGTCCCAAATTCAAAGGCATTAACCCAACAATCTCCACCTTGACTTTGAATCTCCATGACAACAAACCTTTTCTCCCCCTCGCCTCTTCTGCTATCTAATAGCTGCGAACAATCTGCAAGTCCAAACAATGTTGGAACTTGCTTCCCGTCACGAGTTTTGTGAACATGTCTGCAGGGTTGTTCGCCGTTCCTACCTTCACCTTTACCCGTTTCTCATCCCTTAGGAAATGATATCTGACATTAATGTGCTTGGTCCTCTCATGATGAACCCCAAGATTGCTGATCAATCCCTTCAACCATATTCCTTCCTTAGCGGACTCTGTCAATGCCACGTATTCTGCCTCTGTTGTAGACAACGTCACTGTCGTCTGCAATCTAGCCTTCCAACTGACAACTGACCCACCAAGCGTGAACACATATCCGGTCTTCGATCTTCTTAAGTCAACATCACCCAAATCTGAGAAACCCTTGACTGCACATTCTGTCTCATCTCCACAGACGAGTCTGACGTTGCTAGTGCGCACTGTAGTATACATCAAACTACACTGTACTAGCATAGGATACTGGAGCCATGTACTCTTTCTCCTCAACCGATTTGGGCCCAAACGCGACTGTATGTGCATTCACTGCACCCGGAGTATCTATAGTCTTAGCTGTCGACCCACCAAACCTTTCTGAAACTTTCTTGATGTATCTTTTTCTGGGATAAGAACAGTTTCCGTTTGGCTCTGTATAGATCTCCATACCCAGAATTTTCTTCGCGTTACCCAAACCCTTCATCTCTGCGACCAATAAGCCTTTCGACTTCTGAATCTCTGACTTCTTGACTGCTGCTATCATATAGCTGTCAAATCTCTTGTACCACTGCCTAGGCGATTGCTTCAATCTACAAACTTGATCTTCCTTACCAGGAACTTGGAATCCTTCCGACTCTGTCATGTATATATCTCATTCTATTGCTAGCAACACTCTGATCGAAGTGTGTCTGACCACTGTTGAGAAGATCCCATTGTAGTCCACCCCCTCTCTCTGTGTGAAACCCCTTGCAACATCTCGAGCTTTATACTTGACCTCTTCTGCCGGGGACATCCTTTCGCTTTTCTTGAAGATCCACCTGCAAGTCACAATCTTCCTGCCTTCTGGCCTTGTAGTCAACTTCCAAGTCTGATTCATGTGAAGAGACTCCATCTCATCACCCATAGCCGTATACCTCTGAGATGACTCTGAATATGTATCTGGTTTATTGAAAATAGAAGGTTCCGCAAGAACATGCTCTACTTCCTCAGCAACCTCCAGTGCATAAGACACCAAGTCTTCAAATCCATCCCTGAAATTAGCTCTTCTAGACCCTCCTTGTGCTAACCCATGTTCTTTAGAAACTGAACTTGAACTTTCTGGTGCTTCAGTCTTTGTCTCTGTTGGTGGATCATGATTAACATCTGACTGTGGGACAACTAACTCTTCAGTATCTTGTTGCTTCACCTGTTTTTCAACATCTGACTGTTGTACAACTAACTCTTCAGTATCTTGTTGCTCCACCTGTTTATCAACACCGCCAACACTTGAAACAATCATGGATTTACCAGTCCATACCTCACAGGAAACTTTGAGGCCCAATACCGGTATGAAGTCCATGATTAATCAAGTAACATGTTGTACTAAGCGCTTCTGCCCAGAAACGTTTATACAATTCTGAATTGGAGAGCATGCACAACGCTCCCACAAGCCATGTTTAATTCATTCGTTCTGCTACACCATTCTGCTGTGGCATGCCTCTACTGGTGAGATGTCTAGAAACCTCCACCTCTCTGCAAAACGAATCGAACTCAGTACTGCAGAACTCCAAACCATTATCTGTCCGGAGCTTCTTGATCTCTTCTCTGTCTGGTTCTCCATTACTGTCTTCCAGTCCTTGAAATTCCTTAGGACCCCATTCTTGTGCTCCATGATAACCACCCAAGGCCTCCTCAAGTAATCATCAACCATAGACAAGACATATCTGTGCCCCCTTAGAAATTCCTGACGTGAAGGTCCCCAACTCTCTGAGTGGATGTAATCCAGAACGCCTTTAAGATCCTTGATCTTATGGCCATAAAGAAGATCTCTGTTAGTCAACTCATGCATCTCTCGAGTGCTCATGTGACCGAGCCTGATGTGCCATAGCTTAGACATATCTCCCTCGTTCACCTCTTCTGATGCAGCCATAGTCGACTCTGCAAGCGTCTTTCCTTGGAGGAAATACAAGGAGCCCCGCTTAAGGCCTTTCAGCATCACTTCTGAACCGTTACAGACACTAACTGCTCCACCTTTACCTTTGAAACTGAACCCTTTGCTGTCTAACTGACTAAGAGAAATCAGATTCTTCGTCATAAGCGGAACGTGTCGAACCTCGTTCAAAGTGACAACCCTACCATCATGAGTCCTGACCTTGATCAAACCAATACCGACAACCCTGTAGACTGTACTGTTGGCCATGCTTATATCACCGCTAACTATCTGCCTATACCGTAAACCATTCTCTCCTAGGACTGATATGGTAAGACGCTCCTGAATCAAGAATTCACGCATTAGATGCGCATGCTGATTCTAATGTTTACTAGAGTATAATCCTCATCTGAACTGCAATCTATGGCCGTCATGGCCTCTGCTGTGACTGGTGCTTTGCCTTGCTTCCTTCTGGGACAGTCAAACTTCCAATGCCCTTCTCTTTGCAGAAATTACAAATATCCCCAGGTTTTGGACCCTTCTTGTGTGAATAATTACCTGATTGTTCTTCCTCCCACTAGAACCCCTACTGTTGCTACTACTAGCAACCAAACCTGATGACTGGGTACCTGCCTGATTCCCACTCGCCTTTCGGCGCAATTCCCTCGTCTTGAGAGAAGTTTTCACTTCCTCTAGAGAGATCCCATCTTTACGGTTTATGCACGAATCGACATAATGTTCATAAGACATAGGTAAAGATACTAAGAGCTGCAAGGTTGCATCTTCGTCATCAACAACTACTCCTATATTACGCAGTTCAAGTAATGCAGAAGTAAATCTGTCAAGATGATCATTTATGGGTGTACCTTCAGTCATACGACAATCATATAGCTTCTTCTACAGGTATAACTTGTTGGTCAATGAACGTATCATGTACATATCTTCCAACTTTAACCAAAGATCGCTTCCGGAGTCTGTTCCTGCAACATTGGTTAGGATCTCATCATCCAACTGTCTGATGATCTTGGCGTGAGCCTTCTGATCTAACTTCTTCAATGCCGCCACCTCTTTCACTGCTGCTATCTTGTCCTTCTCTGACTGTTCTGCTGTACCTTCTGTGGTGACTGCCTTACCCTTGGGATCCTTACGATCCCTGATTGCAATCTCCAACGGTTCCCATAAATCTTTGTCTACCAACAAAGCCTTCATCTTGATCTGCCAGAGAGAAAAACTATTCTTCCCATTGAATTGTCGATCGAATCTGCTCCTTGACCATCTTCTTGTTCTCTTCAGCGGAATCCCTGAATCTCTAACCACGAACCAAAGCTCTGGTGCCACTAAGAGAAATCGCAACAACAAACTCCAAACGCATACAATCGAAGACAAAACACCAGCAGCTTCTGTCCGGATACAATTTCGGATGCTACGGACATCAAAATCCAATCTCCACCGTTCATATCGAAGATCTATGAGTCCCGAAGTTACTCACCGAAAATCAGCACGATCCAACGGTGAACGAATGCGCTACGCCTTTTTCTTCACTGCTGCGCTGGATAAAAAACGGACCAAGAAACTGCTACCTTGTTTTTCTTCGATCTTGGATCTCTTCCGTCGATGCTAATTCTCCTTTTCAACCAAGCTCTGATGCCACTTGTTAGAGTAATAACAAGACTTGATAAGAAAAGCGAGCGATCACAAGAACACCAATTTACGTGTTCACCAACTTGGCTACGTCCACGGGGAGGGGAGAGAATATTATTATCAATCTGGAGAAACGATTACAAGATCACACTATTACTGCTGCACGAATTATGATCACAATAATTCCTAACTGTGCAACTGTAGAATTACAGACCTCGCTCTGAGCACTCTAATAATTTTCTATGACAATCTGAGGTGTGATTTAATCTAAATACTAGCCTCTATTTATACTAGTAAAGTTTATCTCAAAATCTCTTAGGAACTTGGAAACCTAGTCCAAAACTGACTTGGAAACCTTCCTTCTGCGCTCTGTCCCGGAATTATGAAATCTCTCTGTTGTTTAATCCTTTAACTCGGCGTCCCAAATTCAAAGGCATTAACCCAACAGTTTCATTGAGGAAAAAATAGGGCCTCTAAAAAGAATTTGTTCAATCCTATTGTGGTTAAGGCCAATGGTCAAAACGATAAAGGATGCAAGATGTTTGTGGATAAGGGATGTGTCTCTAATCCAAAGTTTGAATGGACATAGAATGTGATGGTTTAATCAAGTCCATTAAATTTTTGAAAGGAAAATCATGAAGCAACATGCTTGCAAAGTGTTAACAAAAATATGAAGGATATAATTTTCGGGTGATTATTTCCTAGGTTACATGAATTTGTCAATTGAAAGAATTGACATATAAAAATGTTTGAATGAGTTTAATGGATGAATGGTTTAGGTGATCAATTTTGAGAATAATTCTCTTTATTTGGATCACATTTTTCATTAATTCAAACAAAGTTAAAAATGTGTGTTGAAATAATTTATTTATGTTACTTTGAGTAAAATCATAGTGATAAATATTTTAATCAAACACATAATAGTAATAAGTTTTTATTACTAATATTTGCTAGAAAGCAAATAGGTTTCATTAGACACTTTTGTTTCTTTAAAGATGAAGTTGAGAACAACTTAATAAAGAGAATAAAAGTGGAGGTGTAATTATGTTATTACCTTTGTTGAAAATAATCTCTTAAAGGTGAAGTTGGAAACAACTTGGAAAAGAGATTAAAATGCAAAGAGGTGGTGAATTCATACTTTTATCAGTGTAGGTTGTACACTATATGATGTTGAATGCAAAGTGTCCCCTATGCACTCCATCAATTGGTGGTCGTTGGAATAAAGAATTAAAGGGAACAAGAGAACAATAGCCTGACAAACCAAAGGGTTGGGTCCTTTGTATCAACTCATCGCGTTCTAGTATGAATCTGAGTTAAACACTGAAAGAAGTGGTTTATTTCTTAAGTTTATGGATGAAAGCTATTTTGTCAAGTAGTTACCTATCAAATAAGTTACCCCAGAAAAACCTAAACAATTCCATATGAATTATAGAAACGTAGGCCTACGTACACGTAAATGTGGGGGTATTTTTGAAAAAGTGGTTGTTCAAGCACCAAATGATTGGATGGTGTTCATAAGAAACATGAACAAATGATACTTTGAATGAAAAAGATCAAAGTAATGAAATGGTTCAAGTGATAGAACCATAAGTTAAAGGTAAGTCTAGACATGTTTGTCAAAGATATATTACCATTAGACAACTACTCTTAGCAAAGTGGATCTGTTAACCAATGGTTAAAATGAGAGTGAGTTGTTAGATTGAAGGAATTGGACGTAAGCCTCTAGAAGTTAAACACATCGGAAAACCCAACCTAGTTGACTGGAGATCCTAAGGTCTAGGTTCAAAAGGGACAACCTAACTGTTAAAAGACTTGTTGTGTCACCGTGGGGGACCAACCCATGTCCATTCCTGATAGTGACAACCCGAAAGCATGAGGTTAAGCTTTTTGCTTTTAATGATTCTTGTGTGCCAAAAATTCGAGCAAAGTAATACGGGTTACTTTGGTAATCACCTATGTGAGAGAGAAGTGTGGCCGCTTCAAGGAGAATTGTGTGAGGCTCAATTCTTAGACCCTCTCACAGACCATGCATTGTGTTCCAGGACCAATAATGGACACAGCTATGAGAATTGAATTGTGTTAGGGAGATACCTGTGAAAAATATATGACCGGCTACACAAAAAGATGACAGTTCAAGGACATCGCGTCTACTGATTAGCGAGTAGAGTAATATGTTTTGCAAGGAAGGTTCAAATGGCATACTCATACCTATCCTATGCAGGTTTTCGACTGCCGAATTTTATCACCAAAGATTGGCAATTTCCTTCATGTGGGGGATTATGGAAAAATTATTGTTTGTGAAAGAAATCGTGCACGTTTCTTTTATTAAATAATAATTAAAAATTGTGGTTGTTTTTTCCAATTGATATTTGGAAAATAATGATATTAAGGCTTAATCATATGGATTATGGTTTGAAATTTAAGCAAATATTGTTCTACAAATACCGTCCCTAAAGGTAGACTTCCCATGAAACTTACCGCTCGAGATATACACTACTCAAGAGAGGCGGGTTTCATTGGAGGAGATTGACCTTTTAGAAGACTTATTTTGTTAGAAAATGATTTTGCTAGAATAAATTTGCTAGAGGCAAATGATAGTCCAAAATGAATTAGTGTTCCACTAATGTTTGGAGTGTAACATCCATGCCTTAATGTACGACTTAATATTGTCTTTTGTAACTACCATATTAACTACCCATGTTAATGTAAAATTAAGTGGGTGAGTGAATGGCCATGGAGTTACAATTATGAACAATATAAGTATATTCATCCACAATGGTTGAAAGGATGGAAAAAAAAAAAGTGTGGAAGAACACTTAAAGGGAGAGGAGAAAAAGAATTAGAGAATGCTAGAGAAAAAAGTATTGAAAAAATACTTGTTTCTTGATCATGAAAGCATGAGTGATGCGATATAGTACCCAAAATACTACTCGCACATCAATAAAACACAAAATTCTATGGTTATAATTTTATTTGTTCTTCTCCTTTCTTTCTAAATCTTCTTTTATATCGTTGACGGTGATAAAGTCCAAGCACAATTGATTTGCCGGGAACTCAGGTACATGAGTGCCCCCGTCCGTTCGTTCTATCCTGAGAGACGTTCGTCCGTGAGTACCGTAAGGTAACCTCAATGCACAACATCAATGGTGAGGGGGCGAATAAGTCTTAAGGAGACAATGACTAGCGTTGGGCTCAGACAAATCCCTTCAAAGGGACGGTTTGATTTAGTTTTCTTCTATTTCCGTTATCATTGTAAATTTGTAGTTTGTATTCTATAATTGTTTCCTTCTTCCCCTCGTATATCGTTATACAAATTGTAAAATTTTCTAACAAAGGAGTCAATGAATAACTAAAGAGCTTTACCTCAAGTGGTATTCGGTGTTAGCTTCTCGTGTGGAAGTCACGAGTTCGAATCTTGTTAGGGACATTTGTGTTAACTTATTTATTAAGTCTAGTTGAAGCTTTCATGGTCATTTGATGTAGCCTAAGGGCAATTATCTATCATTTAATAATAAAAAACCCATTTTAAAAAAAAAAAGAATACTCCCTCTTAAAATTGCACAAAAATATCATGATACAATAATTAAGGAAAAAGGTAAAAAAAAAAAAAAAAAGTAATGTGTTGTGAGTGTTAATAGTTGAGTGATAAAGAAAAAGTGGGTAAGGAATAGTTATTGGGTTAGTGGATGTAAGTGTGCAATGTGTAAAAACTTTGCATTTATAGATTTTACAATTTCTATGGAATGTCCAAAACAAAGTCTGCAATATGGAGGGAGTAAAATTTATGTGGTCTATTTTCCATTTCAAATCAAATTAAATTGATATTAATTATTGATCTACCAACAAGCAAACTCCACGTATCAAATCAAAGCCCTTGAAACAGTGAACAAATTAAAGTGGATGTCCGTTGGCAAGATTGCACAAGCAAACTCTCACATGAGATGAGGGTGTTGAAGACAGTGGCAAATCTATAAACAATTAAAGTGAATGGTTATTGAAGCTGATGAAAAATAGAATAACAATAATTCAATAACCATTACATTACAGTAAATTCCGCCTCGCTTGAAGATGCACATGAATGAATTCTAATAATGTTGCACATGTTATTGTTTGCTTAATTATACTCCCTCCCTCCGTCCCATCATAGTTGTGAACCAGACATACAAATGAAGAAAAAGTAAGAGAGATAAATAATGGAATGAGGTGTTTGTGAGTATGAAATTAAATTAAATAGGAGAGAGAATGAGTGGGAGGAAGAGTTTAGTTGATTAGTATTGTGAGTGTAAAAGTAAATAAGAGAGAGAGATGAATACGTACATTACAGTTTTTTTTTTGAAACCTACAATTATGTCAAACTTAAAGTCACTGAATTGATATCGTTTCTCCATGGTAAACCATGTATTTTTCTCTCCTTCTGTTTCACTACTTCATCACTAAAATAGAGAGTACAAATAGTATTACTACTCCCTCTTGCCTAAAATAATTGTCTTTTTTGGCATTTGCACAATTCTTAAAAAATGCAATTATTATCATGATTTAATCACAAAAGTTCCAACTTTACCCTATTAAGTGTGCAACTTTCTTAGGATTAATGTCTCACGCACTAGACAATTAATAAAAGAGAACAAGTTTTCAATGCAAGGGTAAAAGGGACATTTA
>JAOWBW010003008.1:0-44039 GCA_026119855.1 Campanula takesimana
ACGAATCTACTCCCTCTGTCCAAAATGATCTTCGCGTTTGACTATTCAAACTTTTTAAGGATATGAACATTTGCTTTACTGGCCATGTTTTGTTTATGCACTTTTAAGCCTAAATTGTAGAATGGGAAGAACTTTTTGGGACAATGAGAAATGACAAATATGAAGATCATTTTGGGACGGAGGGAGTATTAACTAACCATAACGTGATCCAGCCCCTGGCATCGGGCAGAGAAAGCCAAGGTTTCTCCCCAGTCATTTCACCTATATGGAGGTCGTACTGACTGATATAAGCTGCAGTCCTTTGAGGAGACTGGAAAACGGTATCTAACAGGAGCTGGAATTTGGATTACCTTGAGCTCTGGATCAAGCAGGCTTCCCAGCCAAGGCGAGTTGTCTTTCCAGAACTTGGAGGACCTAAAAGCAATGTCATTCTACACATGATAGAAATCAATCGTTGACAACTGCATTAATCAAATAAATCCAAAATCGTATTTGATGGGACTTTCATTAAATATTTTTTTACACTTAATCAAATAAAACTGGACATTTATTTTGGAATATGTAGGGAGTAAGAATTGCACGAAAGTCATTGCTTTTATTCAACATCATACAAAAGTTACCAAAAATGGAACAACTACCGATTGATGATAGTCAAAAGGAACAACTCCTCTCTCAAGTAATCAACATCATTTACACATACATTTACACATACTTTTAAAATATAATCAGTACATTTTCGCCATTGTAACCATTTCTGAAATAGAAAATGGAAAATAGAAAATCATGATCCGTCAACTATCGCCTTTGGAAGTTGAATGTTTTGATGGCGAACGCAAAGATGGTTGCAAAGAGGACGACAAACACAAGCGTAACAGCAGCACACACTCCAAGAAAATCGTGCTGGAACCCGAAATACCTGTCCAAGTAATCCTTAAGGCTCTCTCAAATCTTCCAGAACATTCTCAAAGTCTCCAAACTGCGAAGCCACCAAGCCGTAAAGAGTCCATGCTACGGGATTTGCCCAGTAGTACCATCTCCACCAAACAGGTATTCTCTGTAAGTACACACATCAAGAAAATCAAATCTTAATTCCATATTAACCTCGTATTTCGGAAAGTAATCATTAATAACATTTGATTAAGGCAAATTAAACTTACGGGTCTTGGGATGACGAATCCAGAAAAGAGATTGAACATTCCGTAAAATGAAGCAGCAATAATTGCAGCAATGTTGTCGTTGGGAGTTAAAGCGACAGTCATCATGCCGTAGTAAGTCATGTAGAGCAAAGTGAAGAACATGAAGAACATGTACCATAAGTATTTAACAGCCGTCCATTCAAATCCTATCATAGCATACACTATGATACCATATACCATTGATTGTGCAAAGACGTAGGGAATTTCAACCAGAACCTGTGATAAGTACAAGAAGAATCGGTTTGCTCATCAGTTTTTGTAAATTTTAATGATTTACAATTGGATCGTCGTGTGGAAAATATAGTAGTGGAATTCGTTACCTGTGAGAAGGCATATGGTAAGGCAGAGTACATTCCGGCAGCTCTTTCCCTATAGAAGACAGTTCTTTCAACTGATACCACTGGCTGCACAGTTGCAGAGTTTTGGACGCTGAGGAAGATAAACAGCTGAATACATGGAACCCATGGCGTTGATCAAATCGAGTTGACCAGACCTGAAAGATATTGTTGGTTAAATCATGAGTGCAAAAGTCTTAGAATAGTTATGTAAGAAAAATTTTGATGATGAAGTTTACTTTTTGCTTCCAAGATCCCAGAACATGGTCCCGAAAATCAATGCAATGAAAGTAGTGAATAGAAATCTTATGGCGGTGTAAGTAGGGTTCCGCCAGTAAGACAAGCGTTGTTTCCAGAGGCAAGCCACACATTGACTGAAGAAAGACAGGGAGTATTGAGTTGCAAATGAGATATCGGATGTCCCTGGACGAGGTGTACCTAATTCCTTAATAAGGACTTTGTTTCTCCTGCATTAATACACATCAAAACATCAGCAACCTAATATAACTTGATTGACAAATTTTTTGAGTGCATTTTGGTAATTGGTCACGCACCTGTAAAGGTCTGAATTCTTGTACACTTCGGTAAAATCAACTCCGAGAACCATTTCTTGAGCTGAACTTGTAACTTCCAACATCCAAGTTGCGGGGTTATAGCCATCTTTGATCTTACTTATTCCATCTATATCCTCAAAGTACTTGATCAAATGACAATTGATGACCCACGGGTCCAACATACAGCTCTTGCCCTCCTCGTTTCATCAAGAATAGCTACAATCCGAGAAGCAAGATTGGTTAACGACATATCAAGAGTGTTACTTTGGCAGTGGCAGTCTGCTTATTAGTTTAACGGTTAGATAATTACCTCGTCAAAAGCTTCAAATATATCGATACTTGGTTGATGGATGGTGCAGACAACTGTTCTTCCAGTGTCAACAGTGTTTCTTACAGTTCTCATGACAATGGCGGCAGCTCGAGCATCGAGCCCTGAAGTTGGCTCGTCCATGAATATTATGGAAGGGTTAGCCACCAGCTCCACTGCAATGGTTAACCTCTTTCTCTGCTCAGTTGACAGACCACTTACACCTGGCAACCCAACCAAAGCACCCTTCAAATTATCAAGCTCCACAAGTTGCATTACCTCATCAACAAACATCTGCAAAAAAAAAAAAAAGGCATTAACCAATGTTAATTACTTATATTCCCCATACTATAATTTATGTTTGACGGGTGCTAACCCCTCTGGTTTTAGTATCAACTTCTGCAGGTAACCTAAGCCAAGCTGAGTAGAGCAATGATTCGTGGATGGTGACATGGGGAGAATGGATGTCGTTTTGTTCACAGTAGCCAGAAATCCTAGCAAAAGTTTCTTGCTTCTTTGGATACCCGGAAATCGTGATGTCACCCTCTATATATCCGCCTGTTTTACGACCAGCCAGCACGTCCATAAGTGTTGTTTTACCGGCCCCACTTACACCCATTAGAGCTGTAAGAACACCAGGTCTGAAAGCTCCACTCACACCCTTCAGTAGCAGCAATTTGTCTTCATTAATCCCTTGTTCTTTCATTTCCTTCAATATCACAAAAATATATACATTTAGTTTCAAAACTTTGAGAAAACGAAAACTTGGAAATAAAAAGATTCAATCAGTAACCTGAGGCATATCAACAGAGTATTTGATATCGTCAAAGGTGATGGCATGTGGTTGAAATGGGAGAATCATTCCTTTCTTCTGGACAGCTTGAGCTCCATTTTCGGATTCTGTCGTCATTGAAGATAACTCAATGACTTCTGCATTATCGTCCTCTGGTATCATAGCTTGAACCCTATCTAAAGCTGCAGAATTTAACAACCATAATGTTACTGAAAAGATCACTGGGGTTGGTAACAAAAATGCACGTAGAGAAAGAAATCTCACGGTTGAGAAAAGCGAGAGCCACGGCGTAACCAATATTATAGAGAATTGTGAATCCAACCAATGCACCTATTGCAATCCAGTACCAGTACGAATATGGGAAGAACCCTCGAGAAGTCATAGCGTTGACTCCTATTGACTCTGCTTGATTGGGCAGGATCTTTACACAGTAAAACATCAAGAATCAGCATGGTATAAACCAATGTACAACTGTGGTACATGACTGAAAGCACGTAAAACTTACTGTCTTCCAACGAGGACCAAGAAATTCGTTCGCCATAAGTCCATTCATGGCATACATCAATGGTGATGACCAGTAACCCCATATCCACCAACTCTTGACATCATCTGTATAAACCCAAAATGGAAGAAAGTAAAAGCATCAGTTGAAGTTCAAGAATTAGATGAATTGATCTTCAAATTTTTATTTTCAGTGGAAGTCGTACTTCGGGAGAGGACAAAGCCACACAAGGTGAACAATATGAGCAGCGTGAATGAACCAAATATGTTTGAGACAATCATGGTCCGGCCAGACGCTGCAATACCGCGGAACAATGAAGAAGCCATCTGGTGAACGAATATCAACAGCAGATAAAATTTGAAAAACCTTGCAGCACTTGGCTCATATCCAATTACGTAATAAGTTAGCACTGACAAACTCCAGCTTCAAGAAATGAAGTGGGGATCTTTGTAGCCCACGAAGGAAGAGCATAAGTCCACGAGGGGAAAAATCGGAGGTCCCTTTGTTTGAAGAAGACGGGAAGCTTTTGAATCGTCATGCTGATCTCGGACATTCCGTTGAACATGATCGTGACCGCTGCGAAAAATATGGCCCCACCATAAATTGCTCCATCTTCAGCTGAGTCCCTATGCATTTCAGTCCGAAAGAAAACTGTCATGGCTACAAGTGACATGACCATAACCTGCAGAAATACAAACAAAAACATCATTAATATTTCCGAGGATCAAACTTAAGGATGTATAAATCTGATGTGACAATTTTCCAAACTCACTTGGAACAATTTGAAGATATAAACAAACGAGTTCCTCTTCATAAGCAAGATTTCTCTTGAAGTGCAAGCTTTCAAGAGCTCCATCTGATTTAGACCATATTCTTGAGTCGTCAAAGCAGCAGGATGGCTTTTGCTTTTGTCAAACGGGGTTGACAGATCTTCTCCCAGCTTCCTTCCAACATGAAACGATTGGTACGCCACAGCAAATTCCTTGGCTGTGATGAATCTATAAGGCTCATCTCTTCTCATCCAGTACTGTTTCTGATCTTTCTTTGATGTCACCTGTAAAATCAATTTCCCACATTCAATCAGCCTCAAAAAAATCAAGTCTTTTAATATCTTATACTCGTAAATCTGAAATATTCTATCTAATTTAACTAGACTTACTTCTTGCAGGAAATCAGCAACACCTTTCCTAGTCGGACATTTAAATCCCATAGATTCAAAAAAACTCTAGCACATGCTCACGTGGACCCTGATAGACTATCTTCCCATCGGAAATTAGAATAATGTCATCGAACAAATCATAAGTTTCAGGTGCAGGTTGAAGAAGTGAGATTAGAGCAGTGCCCTCAATGATGTGGACGAATTGCTGAAGCGATTTTACAATTTGAAAGGTTGTGGAACTATCCAAACCAGTTGATATTTCGTCCATAAAAAGAGCCTTTGATGGACCAACCAACATTTCACCCGTTGTAACTCACTTTTTCTGCCCACCAGAAATACCCCTTATCATCTGATCACCAACCATAGTATCCGCACATACATCCAGTCCCAAGATCTGAAAATAAAGAGCTTAATAAGTTTGTCCTGTGTTATCTTACTCTGCGATAACAAACTTCTTTCTGTCTAAAATAGTATGTACCTTAAGAACATAATCCGTGACCACATTTGTTTCTTGACCTTCTGTAGCTGCAGCCTGAATTATCGGAAACCACAATGAGATTTATGTATACACATATATATAACACGACGAGCACTGGTTCAAAAACCCAAAATAATAAGCTAGCTCCTGATATTTCACCTTCATATAGACATCAACATCGGGATCAGGCTTAATATTTGCGTCTTTCTCCCTTCTAGACAACTCTGCTAACATCTCTGCATTTACAAGACAATAAGCGGATTTTTAAAAAATGCTTTTATATTAAAGAAAATTGACATTCAAAATTTTGAGATAATACTAAAATTGTAAGAAAAAAGTGACAATTAATATAGTTACTAACCATAGCGTGATCCAACCCCCTGGCATCTTGCAGAGAAAGCCAAGGTTTCTCTAACAGTCATTTCCCTATGTGGAGATCATGTTGACTGATATAAGCAGATGTTCTCTGAGGAACAAACTCATGCATTCCATGGCCGTTATAAGTCACCACCCCAGAACACTATACATGGATTATTGAAAATTAAACACCATCAATAAACAAAAAGAACTCTCACATCAATTCACAAGTCCAAATGAGCATCAAAAAAACACGGTAAGCGTACCTGAAGCTCCTTATCAAGCTTCCCAGCCAAGGCCAACAATAGTGTTGTCTTTCCAGAACTTGGAGGACCCAATAGTAATGTCATTCTGCAAAAGTATGGCATGGAAAGTCAATGTAAGACATGATAAGTTAACATTAACTACTCCTCAAGAGCAAAAACTGTCATTCATTTTGGGACAGAGCATATATGAAATCAGTTCTTGGGCAATGTTAAGGCATTTGTTCTCACCTGCGAGGCTTGACGACTCCACTGAGATCATCAAGGATGGTTAGATGCTTCTTGCGATTTGGAAGTACATGGAATATGCTCAATAACGACTGTTTAATGTAGATTATGAGCATATATTAGAATCATTGTGTCAAATATAAAGTAAATCAAACCAAACTAACTTGAAAAAGAGTAATATAATAACAGTTGTCACCAAAATCAATAACGACCATTTACAACTTAACGAAGTTTGCTGGTGTGGCATTTGCGGGCCCATAAAAAGTTATTTACGGGGTTAAACTGTAAAGCTGTAAACCTAAAGGGCACGGAAGAATAACCTAGTCCTTCAGGTGATGGACCTGATGGTAACTCCTAAAAAGTTATTTAAGGGGTTAAACTGTAAAACTGTAAACCTAAAGGGCACTGAAGAGAATAACCTAGTCCTTTCCGTGATGGTAACTCCCAGTGCAGCCCCAAAACTCAACCCCGGGTTGATCGAACCTAGAGTAAATGGGCAAAGAAAATATCCGATATTAGCACCCACCAGAACCTCCGATCTGGCGTCTGTGAGCCTCCGGCGGACCTGTTAAAGATGGAGCCTCCGATCTTGGTACCCACTACATGATCGTAACGGAGCCCATTGTAGGGTTCGATTTTGCCCTCGTTTAACCTATAACGGACGGCGGGTTGCTAGTCCTTGAGATCTGGGTGGAAGATAATAGCCTTCTCCACCCATTCGAAGAAATAATTGACAACTCGGAGGCCCCAAATATAACCGGAACGCGCGTAGAAATTTTGACCGGCGAGACGGTAGAACACGACCTCGGGCATTGGGAATCTTGTATTCTGGTGCAAAGGCTTGGGCCGAATAGTGGAAGGCATCGAACTGGGGAAAAGCAGGGAGAAATTAGGTCTGGGTCATCAAATTGCAGTTTTGGTTAGGGAGACCACCTCTTGAAGAAAGATTAGTCTATGGTAGTGGGCTATCTGTAAGGCGGGTAGTGGTGCTTAGTGGAGAAGATGTTGACGGCCGGCGGCGACGATATGGATGGTGGCGGTGAACGGCGCTGAGAGGGAAGTAGAAGAAATAACGTGGTTGCGGGAATCACGGCTGTTTCTTAGGGTTCCTCACTTTTAAATATTTACACTTAAACCCCTTAAATAACTTTTTTTGGCTCACAAATGCCACATCACCAACCCGTTAATTAGTTAACGATCAATATTGATTTGTGTAACATTTCTAATCGATGATGCGCAGCTAGTATGGTGGCTAAATCGTATACTCCTTCTCCCGTAATGATGTTCTCATTTGCCATTTTTTATTGTCACAAATCCGCTCCCGAGTTTTAAAGGGGGAGAAAAGAAAGGGAGGGGAGAGAATAGGGGTGGCAAAATGGGTGTTTTGGGTTTGCCCATTAAAGTTAAAAATCCATTGGATATCCGGATATTTTAACTTTAATGGGTACACCCAAAACACCCATTTTGCCACCCCTAGGAGAGAATGTAAGATTCTTTCGACATGCTCCGGAGTTAAGAAGGAAATGGAGAGAAACATTCAATTTTCCCTCTTTATGCTCCTGGGTTTGGGATGAAATGGAAGGAAGTTAAAGAAAGTTACATTGATTTTATATTTCTTTCCTCTCAATTCCTCTCAGTTTTGAGAGGATTGTGTAGGAGGGAAAATCTAATAAATTTTCCTTTCCTTTCCATCTACTTTTTCATTAAAAAAACTCTGGAGCAATTTAAAAAGAGGGAAATATATTAGATTTCTTCCCTTTTCCTTTCTTTTCTTTCGTTTACTCGGGAGCAGACCCAAAAAGTTCTTTTCATTTCTACCATTTAAACTTAAATGTGCATAAACACAAACAATATGGCTAGACTGTTCATATCTTTAAAAAGTTTGAATAGTAAAAAATGAAGATTATTTTGGGACGGACAGAGTAATTTAGTCTTGAAAAATTATTGTTCTTGCCATTGTAAACAGTAATTTAGTATCTTTAAAAAGTTTGAATAGTAATAAAAGTTACCTCCAGAAGACTGAGATGGAAATTGATGAAGCTAGGCAAAGCTCTGCTTCCTGTAAAAGCATCTGTCTCTACACTCAAATGCTCGAATCGCACTTCTATTGTAGGCAGTTGGAGCCCAACTCTGCAATATCCCAAGAAAAATCAGAAAATTCAAAAGCTTTCAAATTAGAATTAAATGAAATCAAATAATTAAAGAAAATTGCACAAGATAGGTACCTATCAATTCTGTCCTTGAGTTTCAACAAGAACCTTTCGTTATCTTCTTCAGCAACTTTAACCAACCTTTCTAACAAACGTTTCTTTTCGTCATATCCGAGATTGTTGACATCAACTTCATAGGAAGGCCCTTTTGATCCAAGAAGCAAACCTTTCTTCAAACGATCAAAAGTGGGAAGCTTTTCAAGAGAAGCCCATTTCAGAGCTTCTTCATCGTCTTCGTCTCGAGAAGATTTAGAGAAAGCTTCAGAGCCAGTGTTCCTCCATAATGAAGCACTAGCAGCTCTTAAGCTGCCCAAATGTATACTCCCTGATCTTAAACTTCCACCTCTTATGCTACCACTACCTCTGAATGCATCTGTGCCGTCCATCTATCGCAACCCTTTGATCAGATCACAAATTAAGGTTAAGATATATAATCTCGAGGAATTTGAACAAAATTTGGTGAAATCGGAATAAAATGAATCAAATCTATGTTTTGTTTTCCAGTAGTTAGAAACTTGGGTACTCAGATGAAATACTAGTATGTTTTTATTGTAAGAGAGCTGAACGTATGTTGTATTTTGCAAGGAAAAGCTCATGTCTATTTATACTAAACTTGAGGGAGGGAGGGTGGCGGCTTTTGTTTAAAAGTCATTAAAACATCTAGAAATTCAAGTTTGAAATTTTGGTGTATCAGATTTTACATCATTTTTTAGGGCAAATTGCAATTTAGTTACCTGAGTTTTTCGTCAAGTTTCAATTAGTTACCCAGTTTGTGTTTCGGTCAATTTAGCTATCGAATATGTCTTTTTGTTACAATCAGTGTAAAATTTGTTAGCCCATTAGAAAACTAATGAAAATGTATGAAAAATGTAACAAAGTTCTTTCAAAATTGCAATGATCAACCCTAAAGTTTAAATTATTCCATTACACCCCCAAACTAACGAATGTTAAAAGCTATCTTCTTTCTCAAAACCCGGTCATCACCACCACCCAAATCCGGCCACTACCATAACCACCTATCTTCTTTCCAGCGGCGATCCTTCCCCTGCACACCATATTTTCCGGCAATTGTCCATATTTTCCGGCGAAAAAAAAATCAAAAAATCGGACCAGAAAAAATACAATTCCTGCTTCGTTAACCGTTGGATCGTCTTCAAACTTCTGGGGAATGTTCGCATCACCTAGGCGCACCTTTTCACCGTTGGGATCTGCCAAAAAATCACCGGAGCGGGAGATAAGTCCGCCGGAAAAAATCTGGCGAAAATCTCCCAAAAATCGCCTTTCTCTCGCTCCGGCGGACTTATCTCCCTCTACGGTGATTTTTTGGTAGATCCCAACGGTGAAAAAGTGAACCTAGGTGATGCGAACATTCCCCAGAAGTTTGAAGACGATCCAACGGTTAACGAAGCAGGAATCGTATTTTTTCTGGTGCGATTTTTTGCTTTTTTTTTCGCCGGAAAATATGGTGTGCAGGGGAAGGATCGCCGCTGGAAAGAAGATAGGTGGTTATGGTAGTGGCCGGATTTGAGTGGTGGTGATGACCGGGTTTTGAGAAAGAAGATAGCTTTTAACATTCGTTAGTTTGGGGTGTAATGGAATAATTTAAACTTTAGGGTTGATCATTGCAATTTTGAAAGAACTTTGTTACATTTTTCATCCATTTTCATTAGTTTTCTAATGGGCTAACAAATTTTACACTGATTGTAACAAAAAGACATATTCGATAACTAAATTGACCGAAACACAAACTAGGTAACTAATTGAAACTTGACGACAAACTCAGGTAACCAAATTGCAATTTGCCCCATTTTTTACTATCTACTACAGTAACAATTACAGTATACAAACTAAGAGCAATTCTTTAGCGGTAATGACCTCTTTAAAAACTTTTATGATAATAAAAAGTTTTAAAGAGCTTTTTCACAAATAAAAAACTTCAAATAACTTTTTATTGTGGATGCTTTTAGATCATGTATTCATTGTGTTATGCTAACTTTACTACTCCATCTCCTTAAAATAAAAATACTACTCTCTCCGTTCGTTCAAAAAAATAATGTTCATTTTGACAAAAAAAAGTACCAAATTGAATAATGCTCTTTAGTAATAATAATGTTTTAGTTTTATCCTTGTATTAATAATGTTATAATGTTATATGATGAGATCATTAAGGGTGTACATATATGCTATAATCCTGCATAAATATCAATTTTCTTAAAATTATAACTTACAAATAGACATTTAATTTAGGACGGATATAGTACATAAAATTTATAGTCTTTTATACTCCCTCCGTCCTAAAATGATCTTCGCGTTTGACTATTCAAACTTTTTAAAGATATGAACATTTCCTTTGCTAGCCATGTTTTGTTTATGTACTTTTAAACCTAAATTGTATAACGGTGAAGAACTTTTTAAGACAACGAAAAATGGCAAATGAGAAGAGACTGGAGGGAGTAATTTATACCGTCTAAAACACTCATGAAAATTGTTTGTCTGATGAACTTCTATATATTATTGCTCTTAATTGTGCATGTGGGGGCAGGATGGAATACCACTTTGTTGACCGCGCATTATATTTATATTAATATAAATTGGAGTAATTAGGAAATTAGCCACCACCAACTGTTAAGTGTTAACTCTCCTCCGGTAAGATTTCCTACAATTTCCCAGTATTTATTATTACAGGGCAAGTTCAGAAAATGTACGTTGACCACAACGTCAAAGATTTTTCTTTCAATTCGGAAAAGGATTTTTCTTTTCTCACTTCACGTTCTTGTTAGAATAGTCTGCTTTTAACTTGGTTGGTCCAAATTATGACTTGCTTACTCGTTTCAAACAATCTTCTTCCCTGGATGGTTCTAAGGTGACATAGACGTGATATACTATTTTATTCTTTTTTTTAGAATATATAAATATTTAATAATACCAATTTATATGATTATGTTTATTGAATTTGCATCTTTTCCGTGCTAAAAAGATTGACATCGATATCGACAGTAAATATTTGAAAAAAATGTTGATATATCTCGTTTACTAAAACATATACATTAATTTTAATTACAATTTCTATCAATGTATAAAACAACAAATATATTTATTATTGTATTAAAACTAGTACTTGAGTTTGAGTCTGTGCCGGTAGCACGGTGACAGTATAAAGCGGTAACAGTATGAAGTGATGATAGTATAAAACGGTAGTGACGGTGCGAATTTATAAGAGAAAGAACGCTTGAGACGAGCGTATGAATTACATGAAGGGGGAAAGAAATGAATGTTTGTTGGACATCTAAATTCAACCTAATTATTTTGCGTGGGAATGCAATTTTTCAACTTCAATTCCTCCCCTTTACCCTAATTTCAAAATTAGGGCTCAAGGATATTTAACCTTTTTATTTCACTTGTAATTCTTCACTCATCATTTTCTGAGTAAATTGATTGTGTAACAATGTTGTTGACTTCATGTGTTAGGGAATGTAGTTTTTCATTTCTCTTTCTTTGAACAGTCTGTTGTTAACAGACTGCTTGGGAGAGTTGTTTTCTGAGCTTCAGTGACCGGTTCGGATCGGAGCGTTCGGGGCGCAAACGGAGCGGAGCGGAGCGGATCGGGGCGACGACGGGGGAGCGGATCTGTTCGGGGCACGGATCACAGGTATTCGGATCGGTTTCGGCGAGCCCTTTTTATGATTCGGATCGGATCGGTTCTGATCCGATCTGAACCCGACCCGTTGTCATCCCTAAACGTAACACCAGTTTTACAAAAAAAAAACTCATTGTACTCATCTTTCAACTGTAATACTAACTATAAATACGTGTAACACTAACAATAACAAAATGTAATTATCGTTATAATGAAATGTAATGATGTTTTTCCAGAATATTTTTTATTTTTGAATATTTTGATTTTATTTTCTGAAATAAAGTAACATTTGAAAAATAACAACTTATATACATGAATGTAATTATTTATACAAGTAAATGTAACACTTTAGTAGATGAAATTGTAACAGATTTCTATCGATAATGTAATACTTTTACATGTATCATGATAAATTGAACCCATTGTAACTTATTATTTTAAACATATAGATATACTATTATACAAGTAAACGTAACTGTTTTACAATGTTATTATACAAGTAAAATGTAACATTCGTTTATAAAAATTGTTACTTTCTTATTTTTACAATGTTACATATGTGTTACAATTATGTATAAACACGGTTACATATAACACGTTCATTACATTTAAGTTATAATTGTTGGAACAATTTTAATCCCTGAATGCCACACTCACTTTAGAATAGGATTGAGGAAGAGATGAAGCGGAAGCGTTAAGAACAAATACCTGTTGAATCCATTATGAAGTAGGGAGAAATGAAGAAGAAGAAGATGTAGGAGAATGATCTTCTAAATGATGAATGTCTTTCCTCTTTTACTTCTTTAACACTTAATGAAGATTTATGGAGAGAGTACTAATGAAAAATGGAGTAGTCTTAAGGGTTGATGGAATGCCCTTTATATAGTAGACTTGGTGACATTTCATTTAGGGACCACACCCTTTCAAGATTTATGATAATAAATTACCCTTTTGCCCATCACAATTAGGTAATATATATCCAGGAATTCTACACATTTTATTATCAACTATACTTTATAATTTAATATTATAATCATAACTTTATGAATGGAAGTCTAAATGACTTGTGTTGCAAGCCATGTCCTTACAATCTCCCACTTGGGTTGCAAAACAAAGTCCTTCCTTTAATTTATGATCATAACATAAATGACAACCCTTATGTGCGCACTTTATTGTCATTTATAACAATCTCGTCCATTAGCCATGCAAGTATAGGACTAAAGGGGCAGTCGTTGTAATTGATTCGCAACTAAACCCACAATAATCACGTATACAAATCCAACTAAATGACATAGATCAAAAGTATAGATGTGTAGCATGGAATCATAATGAATATATACATATTCTTCCAACTAGTCCAACTTAACCAAATGAGATCAAAACTTTAAATAATAGAACAACTAATGAAAGAACAACACAAACTCCCACTATACTAAATGTTATCAAAAGTTGTTACACCCATATGAGCAACATGCTCGTGAAACACTGAAGATGATAACTTTTTCATAAATTGATCCTTTAAATAGAGTTTGTTTCTATAAGTTGTATCCCTTTCGTTCATTTTGTACTCTTTTCTTTATAACAAGATAATTAATGTCTAAATCCATAAACTCTTGTTAGAGTACAGAACTGCTACCTGATAGTCATTTCTTAATTGGTCTTTCGACACTTGTTTTGACAAATTACAGTCCATTAAAACATATGCAGCCATATATTTAACTAATGTCGGAATACCTAATGATCTCAAGATGATCCGACTTTAAAACATAGGCATGTAGTTCTTTAGTGTTTTGTAAATACTTCTATCATTCTTTTGGCTGCTACTTAATGTTCTTTCCGGATTGCTTTGGTATTGACAAAGCATCCCAACGTTAAATGTAAGATTTACGTATACATTAAGCTTCCTACTGCTGGTGCAAAGAGGGAATTTTCCATATACTTGGATTCAAAATTTTCCTTTAGGACACTGTTTGAGACTAAGAATGTCTCCTTTAAAATTAGGGGTGTCATGTGGTTTACAGTTTTGCATGCTAAACCTTTTGTAATACCTTTCCATATGGCCTTTTGTGATAATCCTAAAACATATCGTGAGCGATCACGGTGAATTTGGATTCTTAATACAAAGATGCCTTACCAAGATCTTTTATTTCAGATAAGAAATTTCTCAGTTTCCTTAATAAGGTTTATATCATCACTAGCAAGCAAAATATCATCCACATATAAGACCAAAATTATAAATTTACTCCCACTGAACTTATGGTATACTTAATATTTACCAAGATTCATTTCAAAACTTAATGAAAGAATGACTTGGTTAAATTCTAAATACCATTAATGAGAATTTTTACTTAAGTTCATAAATGAATTTCTCCATATAAATAGTTTCTTTAATGTCTCCATTAAGAAAATTTTTCTCTAATATCCATTTAATGAAGCTTAAGATCAAAGGTGCTATTAGTGCCATAATGATTCTAAGGAGCTTTTAGAAGATACCGGAAAAGTGTTTCTTTCTTTGTAATCAATACCTTTCTTATGAGTTAAAATCTTTAGCAACTGGATGGGATTTATATCTTTCAACATTACTTTGTGAATCCTTTTAGGTCTTAGAGACCCATTTATAGGTTTCACATCCTTATGTAATGAAATAAGATCCCAAACGTTGTTCTCTTTCAAAAGATTGTAACTCTTTATTAATGGCATTAATCTTCTTATGAGAATTAGGACTATTGATGGTTTTATGGAAGATAAATAGATTATCTCCCACTATACCTAAGTGTCCTTTATTCTCGACAAGATACACTTAATGAATATCCGGAATTGCATTCCTTCTTACTCTATTTGATCTCTATAAGGGCACCGGTTCTTACTAATTTTGAGGTTGTTGAATTTCCTTATAGGGAAATCATATTTATTTTGAATTATATGTTCTTCTTGAATGTTAAGTTCAAAACTTGATATCCAATTGGAACTATGGGAAGTGGTATATAAATGGATTCCATACAAATGAATTCCTCTTCCTTTTCAAATTCAAAATATTACTCCAAATTCTCCCACTAAATTCAACATCCTTAAAAGAACCTAGCAATTCTCGTTTTTCAAAACGTTCTAACTTTCGGGTTGTAAAATTTATATATCCCCTAGTTTTCTCGGCTTACCCCATGAATAACTACTAATAATCTTACGTCTAACTTTCCCTTAGTAGACTTATAAAGTCTATCCATATGCTAGACAACCCCATAAATGAATATGGTTTAAGGATGAATAAGGAACGCATCCTTAAATTATTAGGGTTTATATTAGTAGCCTTAGAGGGAGCTTTAATGAGAATAAAGGTTGCGGTTTTAGCGTATCGCCCATAATGAGTGAGGTAAGACAAGTATAAAACATACTTATTACCATATCCTTAAGGATTGCAATATGTCTCTATTACAATATTCATGCTAGGCGTACCCGGCTCAATGTAGAGAGAGATAATCCCACACTCTTTCAAAATAGCGAGTAAAAAGGACCTAGACGTTGTTCCTTTTAACAATCATTCCAAAGATGTATACACCATCATGAATGACCCTAATGTTCTTGATAGTCTTCAAAGTTGATTTCCAACTTTGTCTTTATAAGACTTTTACAACGTCCAAACTCAATATTTTATGAAGCAAATAAATGTATTCAAACTAAGAGTTTAGTCATTTTGAACATAATAACTATTGTTGACCTTTTCCATGAAGGAATAATTAATGGCCTACAAATATCTGAATGCATTAGTTCATTGAGACACTTGATGCTCTCGAGAATACTACAATGTTTGTAAATTTACTTTAAGGCATTTAATGCAAAAGTATTTTCCAATTTATCAAGTTTGTTTAAGATATCCTTTAACATAAGCTTATCAGTTTCCTTTCGAAAATATGACCCAAACGCTTATGCCTTCATAAAATATAAACTTTACTTGATAACTTTTGCTTTTACCACTTTGGTGTCATTATTTATGGAATTTATATATTGTGTAAATAATGTCAAGTAATTAAAGATTACCTGACTATGTACTAGTACCATCAACCTTGGAATAAAATAAAATCACATTTATTAAAATGAACAAAACAACCTTCTTTATTCAAAATTGTGATATATATCAAATTCCGTCCAAATGACGATACATTAAATGTAGTATTTATACAAATAATACTAAGTACTTTTAACAATATCCTATAAGATTCCGATGCCTTTTCTTTCAACCAGATCCCAGCTTCCATATAGATGATTCTTCATCTTCTCCAGGATTTCGGTATTTCAGGCAACCCTACATAGACATTCATTATGTGAGTTGATGTAACAGAATTCAACCACTATGTATATGTAGGAAATGAAACCAAATTAGCCTTTATCACAAACAATACCAAATGACATACCTTTCTTAGCACGCCAAGCGTGATACTTAGGGCAGTCGTACTTCATGTGAGTGAGGTCCTTGCAAAAGAAGCATTCTTCATGATCATTAGATGATCTCTTACGCTTCTTATTTCTTGCAACCGCAATTTTCTTCCCTCTTCTTTTTGTCCCATGAGAAGAGGTAGATGCCAAACATCCCTCAATCATATCAAGGAATGTTTTAGCATCAACGTCCTTGGAGATACCGGTCAAAATGGTCTCCGGGACAACTATATTCATGATCATTAGGCTCACACGGTTGGAGCGTTTCCACTTCTCCTCATTTAAGCAATCTTCTTGAGTGCTTTCATTAGAGAGAGGAAGAGGAAACGGTTCTCTTAATGCGTGATCTATGTCCATATAGCCTAAGATCATCATCAATTTATTTTTCCAAGTTTTAAAATTAGTCCCGTTTAGCATCGGAATTGAACTCATAGCAGTGATTACGGACGAAGCAATAAGTAAATCTGTTGGGTTTTGAGAACAAAAAAAAAGAATGAGAACAAAACATGAATAAGAAACTACAAAATGAAAAATGATTAATTATATCAACGAAATCCATCAATAAGATAATCAACATGACATCAAAACTAATCTTTGGATTGCGAGTTGACTCATAAATGATTGCCTTAGGTAACAAGTAATTTGAACTTATATTTTAATAAATACTTAATCTTCCTTTGGGCCGACATAAGTACCTAAGAAAATATCCTAATGTTCATTTTATTTGTTACCACATGAATGCCTAAGTTTAGTCAAATGTCAAGATCTTCTTTGGAAAATTCATGTCATTCACATATTAACTTAAACATTCAACACTTTAATAATTTTGTATTTAAATAACGTTAATCACTTAGGTGATAATATTATTTAAATAATGAATAAAATTATTTAAGCATATAATTAATCAGGGCTTTAAGGTTTGAAAAATGAATGTTTTTTGTTCAAGAGAAAACAACAAAATAATGCAGAACTTGATTTTCTTTCGACATACTTAGCACGACCGTGCCAAACAAAGGGCACGACCGTGCCAAAATATGGGAAAAAACAAGTTTTCACGGTGCAGATGGCACGACCGTGCCAAAATAATAGACACGACCGTGCCAAACGAAACGGTCCGACCGGTTTAAACAACACACCCGTCCGGAGCACCAATGTACACACCGGTTCAAGGTAATGGAGGCGCACGGCCGTGCCAAAACAAAGAGCACGACCGTGCCATATAATCTGCACTTCTGAATTTTTGTCTAAATTTTCCTCAAAATCAAATGAATTGCAAGTAGATCCGCATGGTATGTACTTAAAACATAAAACCATGTTATTTAGGATAATCTTGCCTTTTAAAATTAATGGAATCAAGTGAGTAGATCCACATGGTATGCACTTAAAACATAAAACCATGTTATGAAGGGATAGTCTCACTTGAACCTTTTAATGAACAAAAACTTTCAAACCATTTTTCTTAATTTTAGATGAAGATCATCAGCACTCTATTAACGAATTAGAGTCCCTAATCGACATCAAAAACCTTATGATTCAACAGAGAAAATGAATCAAAGTAAAGCATGAAAGCTTTTTCTTAATACAAGAACTCAAACTCAAACTAAATAATGAGCGGGGCTCTGATACCAATTGTTGGAACAATTTTAATCCCTGAATGCCACACTCACTTTAGAATAGGATTGAGGAAGAGATGAAGCGGAAGCGTTAAGAACAAATACCTGTTGAATCCATTATGAAGTAGGGAGAAATGAAGAAGAAGAAGATGTAGGAGAATGATCTTCTAAATGATGAATGTCTTTCCTCTTTTACTTCTTTAACACTTAATGAAGATTTATGGAGAGAGTACTAATGAAAAATGGAGTAGTCTTAAGGGTTGATGGAATGCCCTTTATATAGTAGACTTGGTGACATTTCATTTAGGGACCACACCCTTTCAAGATTTATGATAATAAATTACCCTTTTGCCCATCACAATTAGGTAATATATATCCAGGAATTCTACACATTTTATTATCAACTATACTTTATAATTTAATATTATAATCATAACTTTATGAATGGAAGTCTAAATGACTTGTGTTGCAAGCCATGTCCTTACAATAATAAGTATTACTTTTGACAAACGAAGAAAACATAATAAAAAAACACTGTTACTTTTCTGAATGTATGTATTATTTTTATGTATACAAACTGTTACGTATAAGTAACACGTTTGTTACATTTAGTAATAGTAACTATTACTTTTGGCAAACTGAAAAAAAATAAATGCTCATGGGTCATGGGTCAAAATGACTCGTCTCTACTATGAGACGGGTCATGGTTCTCATAAAAGTTTTTGCCGGGCCGGATACCGGCTTTTGGCAGCATCTAGGGACAAAAACTATATAAAAAAAAGAAGATGGATTGAGTTGACAACATTTTAAAAATGGGTTTTGTTTATCGTTACACTGCTTTTACAATCGTAAAATTATATTAAAATATTTATTTTATTTAAAACTACAACACTTATTATAAGATTGACGAGAACAGAGGGTGGGGTTGATTAATGACGAGAAAAGAGTATATAACTATAGAATTGACTCAATTGAGTTCAAACGTTCTACACTACTGTTTTTGTATAGCATGCTCGCTCCGTCTCATAACTATGTGGATAAATTTTTATTTTGGGCATCTCATTGATAAGTTACATTTTCCTAAAATAGTAAAGAAAACTCATTCTCTCTCCTACTTTACTTTTATACTCATAACATCAATCAACTTACTATTCACTATCCCACTTTCTCTCCCCTACTTCACTTTTCACACTTACAATAGTATTATTTATCTCTTATTTCCCGTACACAACCCATTTTATCCACATAATTATGGGATGAAAGGAGTATTACGTATCATTCATAATTTGACACTATTGGGCTTTGGGAAAAGGTAGCAGCCTACACTAGTACATCATAGGATCGATGGCCTAATCTCCAATTGTAATATATTAATAGAATGACATTAGATTATTGAGCCATATACAGGAACTAAAATATAATTTAATCCCTTAATAATTATTAAATCCTTTTTATCACTTTACTTTATCTTTAATAATGTTGATCATTGATCTCTCCACGTATAAGATTCTTGCTACGGATATAAAAGGTTAAATGTTGTCACTTTACTGTTGACGATTTAACATTTTTTGGATAATTTAACATCAGCCCTTCGACTATGCATGGTCTGAAGAAAACACTCCAATTAATTCAATACTTAAAATTTCCATATATGATGACGCCTTCACTTTTAGGGTTACTGTGGATGGATGGATATCTGGCTGGACTGATCCATGAACCTCTGATCACAACACAACAAATAACACCGTTAAGACCAGAGCTCGGCTTAGACCCTCGGGTATGAGAGTAAGATCTTGGAGGGAACTAAAAGCAAGGCGTGGAATGCCTTGGAGAGAATTAGGGTTCATTGTGTGTTGTAGTGTGTGTAGGATTTGGACGTACCTTGGATGAGAGAGAGAGAGAGAGAGAGTTGTATATATAATCTGAACTAACGTGTAAAGATAACCTTTGACCCGGTTAAATGCATGGTTTGTCATGCCACGTGGCGGCTCTTGGTTGGTTAGCAGTCTGAATGTGACAGTGCAACCATCGGATGTCGTGATGAGATGTGTGTCGTATGGAAGGCAAGCCCGTCTCAATAATTATAGGGGCCTTGTGCTATATGTGAATACAAGGCCCTAAATGTTATAAAAAATTAATTATTTTAATGAAAATATAAAATTTATTATTGATAGTATTTACTCCCTCCGTCCTAAAATGGTCTTCCCATTTGTCATTTCTCATTGTCCCAAAATGTTCTTCACACTTCTACATTTTAGGCTTAAACAAAGCATGGCTAGTGAAGCAAGTGTTTATTTCCTTAAAAAGTTTGAATAGTCAAACGCGAATATCATTTGGGACGGAGGGAGTATAATGGTATATCATTAACAAATTAAATATTTCATTATAATAATTAAACTTATTGAATTATTATTCAAAGTTCCTTCGGATTTCTAAAAAAAAAAAATCAAATACCATTTTGGGACGGAAGTAATAATACCATGATTAGGAGTCTGTCTGAATATTAGAGATTCTTAAAATTTGAGGCCCTGTACAAAGAGGGGGCCCTGGGGAAGAGACTTGCTTGAACTTGCTTGTCACCGGCCCTGATGTAAGGGGGCATGTGGTAAGGAGAGCCCATCGACAATTTAATGCGACAGTAGTACGTATTCTTTGCATGTTACGGAGCTCGGGCAGTGATCTCTTGCCAGATGTCTTCTGGGACCTTGTGGGGGGAGCTCGGGAATAAGGTAAGGCTGACGTTGGAACTCGGGTGAGCTTGACTCGAGTTGCTTATGGATAGACGTTTAAATTCGGTTCGGACCTTTAACTCCGGTCCACTAGGTGCGGGCTCATCAAAATTAACTTCAAGCTTGCAGATGTAACGCAAGTGTCATTCCTTTTAACAGGAAATGGGTTTGGATGTTTGTGATTTGTATACGGGGGAGATATTTATAGGATTTAATACATGAAGGGGGTTTGAGTCACATAGATATAGTGTAAGGGGTGTTATGAAGATTGAGCTCTAATTTTACAGTCCTAGTTTCAACTGCTCCCCATGTCATTTGGATTATGATTAGCGTTTTGTGGAGTTAGTTGCCACTTGTTTGCTTTTTTGAATTAGGGGCTGCATTTAGTATTTTTTACTCCTCTTAAAAGTTAGTGCTACAAATTATATAAGGATATCAAAAAAATTAAATGCAATGTATATTATGTAATTGAGGAATCATTGCTACATTAATTTTATTAAATTTACTCCTAATCTATGCTGTGTATGTTCTGTTGGATAAAATCCAATTTACTCATTACTCTTAAAATATGTATTAGAAAATGAAAAATAGGAAGGATCGCAACAACCTGAAAAATAAGCAAAGTTCATATGAAGTTATCTTTGACTTCAAAATTATTAACAGCCTCAGCATGCCAAAAGAAATAAAGAATCGATCAGGTCCTAGGGCTGGATTGGTAGGTATACCAAGTGTATTTTGTTTGTACCGTGTACCAATTAAGTATGATTTGGTACACAAAAATATGTACCAGTACCAACCACTAAAGTCGGTATACCAAGTTTATTGGTACGGTTGGTATTCGGTTGGTACTCGATATATACCAAATGTAGATGAAGACAAAAAAAGTTGCATTTTTTTTTGTTAGGACTTTTTTGTCTAGTATAAAAATTACATTATAACATAAAAATATATCTCAAATACAAATTATAAAGTTTAGAAACTAAAGAAAAGTAGAACAACTGAAGTTTTGAAAACTAAACAATACAGTGACTTTATATAATATTCACCGCGACTCCAAAACCAAAAGATTACAATAAGGTAGTTTGAATTTTTCCTAAATCGTAGTAAAGTAACTTGAGGTTAGAAAAAGGAAATTAATGTTTGATACTCTATTCGTCCCAAAAAACTTTTAGTTTTAGAACATGTATTAAAAAAAATCAATAAATATAAAAGACCAAACTACCTTTTGAATATTTGAAGTACGTAGACAATCAGACGAAGTATTATTTTTGTGTGTGTGTGTGTGTGTGTGTGTGTGTGTATTTATATTTATATATATATAAAGTTGGTACATGGTATACCAACCAATTAGACAAAAAATGGTACGGTACTACCTCCCAAAAAGTTCGGTATACCGACTTCTTTATACCAATTATAATTGGTACGGTTGGTATACGAGTTGGTTGGTACGGACGAGTACAATTTGACACCCCTATCAGGTCCAATGTAGACTCCCAAGATGTGAATTGCAATGCAGTTGACCTTCTAGATAAGAAGGAATAGACATGAGTATATTCTGCTCCAACCAAAAAAAAAAAAAAAAGTTAAAAAATAATTCTTCCTTAATTGTAATTGTTTGATAATTTTAATTTCTTTATTTACGTATCTTATGATTGACAATTCAAATTTTGTGAGCAATTTTTTTTAAACCCAATCTCATGTTAAATTTTCTTTAGCGCAAAAACAAAAGAAAAAAAGTTCATGTTAAAAGAAAAGGTTTCTGGCTGTGGCGGATCTAGGCCCTTTGAGAAAGGTACTTCGATCTCCCTGACTTTCGTAATTTTTAAATTTACTTTTTACAATTTTTGAATTTACTATATTGACTCCTGAAGAAAAAAAAATCAGGAGGTCTAGATTCGCCAATGGCTTCTAGAAAGAGCAGAAGAGTGGTCTGAACATAGAAGGTTCTGTAATATTAATAATTATGCAGTGCATTTAAGAAATCCAACCTTTATAATCTTCCTTTAAATTGGACAACATTGGGGGGAAGGTAGGCAACTTTTTAAAGAGGTGCGTTTGGCATAAGTATTGATTTTCATTAAAAAAAAAAATCTTGAAAATAATTGTAGTTGATTCTTTCAAAATAATTGATATGTTAATTTTTTTCTCAAAATTTTGTTCACCGAATTATTACTTTAATAGTAATTTCATGTTATAAAATTAATAATATATAGTATTGTTTAAAAAAATATTAACATCATTAAATATAAAAATAATTAACTATTTATTTTATTGTTTGACTTATTTGCACAATTTTGAAAAATTAAAGACTCATAAATAACCGAAACGTGAACATTTTTGATATTTTGACATAAACCACGTTGTTTGGCGCAAGAGAAACCAAATATATACTCCCTCCGTCGCATTTAAAGCTTCACCATTTTGGTGATGGCACACAAATTAAGGAAAGTAATGTGTGTAAGAAGGGTTGTGAGAGAGAAGAAGTTAGTAGATATGATAAGTGGAGCCTACAATTTAAATATGTGATAGGGGAAAGTTAGTGGGTATGACAAGTGGGCCCCATAATTTAAGTACTATGTGAAAGGAAGAAGTGAGTGGGTATGACAAGTAGGGCCTACATTTTTTACCATTTTAGGAAAGGATGAAGCTTTTAACGGGACACCCATTTGAGTAAAAGGTGAAGCTTCAAATGGGACGGAGTGAGTACCATATTAAAGATTGTGACAAATACATACAATAATTTTTTTATCATTTTTAAATAGTAAAATAATAAATTTTATGCCAAATATTATAAAATTAAACTCTTTTATAGATAAAATTAAATTATAAATTTTTTTGATATTTTTATTTAAATAATATAATTTTAAATATAACAAAATATACATGTAGTTGGAACCAATTTTCGTTCACAAAATGACCGGAAATTTTCATTCAAAACCATGAACAAATATCCATTCACCTCTAGTTGCCATAAGCCAATTTTTAGTTCACAAAATTACTCTTGATGAACTAGTTTTGATTCACTGTTAATCATGGTCTAATAGGCTTGAACATTCAAAAGTGGAACTGAAGTAAAAGACAAGAAAAAGGTATGGAGACGAAGAGTATATATAAACATGAAAGATCAACCACGACAAAAGTAAGAAAAGGCTGAAGGCTGTGAGTCTTTCTCTAGTGTTCATATAATAATCAAACTAGTACAAGAGTCCTATACCACTACTATACATGGAAGGTATTGATTCTATCTAAGGTAAGAGATAATGACCTAAAATTACAATATTTATCCTACTGCCTAGAATACAAAACAAATCTTTACCAATTCATGCGGATACAATAGTTGTACCGCTTACACCCTCCCTCAAGCCAATCGGAGGTACAGAGATGCAGCTTGTATAAGGATGTGATAAAACCCATTCCGATTGGAAACACCGATAATACCTTATTAATGTTAAATAAGAGCCTTAGGTAGAGGTGATCATGGCAAGGCACATATTGCCGTTCTTTCAGGGGATATAATGAATAGTAATCATCTTCATATGCGTGTGTGTCTTGAACTACACCGATATCTCCTGGGAAGTGATCATCGCTCGAATGTATTGAAGGTTCAAGAGGTGTCCCAAACTTTGGAGATATAACATGGGTGATTAGCTCATCACAAGAAGAGTCCTGGAGAACATCCGAGAGGGCGGAAGGTAGTACAGAACGCTCATAAATCCTTAAATGAGTTGATTTACTAGGAGAATCTATCATTGTGCAAGGTATCAAGCTGTTTCTGAATGTAGGCTGACCTGGGTGAGAAGTCTTCTAACGGCTAGCCCGGAAGAGTATGCATGAGAGCATACTAGACTGAAGTCGTGTGGGCCATCAGACGAGGACAATCCGGTTGGAGAGTGGAGTCCAATTCTCGGGGAAGATACAATGGGTCGGCCTAATTGGTAGGCCTGCTGGGGTGCACCAGAGGATGGACTAGAAAGGAGATCGAGCTGTGCAACAGCCGTATGTATGCTCTAGCGAGGACCAAGCTGGCGTGGACTAGGAACATAGTATTTAACTGGATGAGCATAACCAATTTGAGTCACCTTGGCTTGCTCTTGAATTGCAATAGGACTTGGTAGGATGGCAGCAAACGAGCCCAAGTTTGGAAGAAATTCACCAGGCTGATATTGAGAAGTTGAGACAGCAGCAGCCATAAGCTCCGTGGTGGCTACATGTGCTGGATCGGATGACCCAATGAGGGAGTCGGCTGCTCTAGAAGACCAAGTATGTGGACTTGCAGACATTTGAACAGAAGGTTCATTTTGAGGGTCAACAGGTTGGATTGTGGACTTGGGTGGACTAATGTCGAGTGTTGGTCCCTAAAGGGCAACAAGGGTGTGAAAATCGCTAGAGGGGGGGGGGGGTGAATAGCGTTTTAAAATTCTTTTCAAACCCTTTTGCAATTCAATGGCAGATGCGCACAACTCTTATTTTGGCTAAGTATAGCGCGCAGTAAGAGTGTGAAATGCACAGCGGAAATTTAAAGCAGCTCTGCGCAGGGTATACTGCGCAGGGATAAAAACGCACGCGCTAAGTATGAGGCTAAAGAGTGGCGCAAAAAGGATTCTAAGGCAAATGAGCAATAACAATTATAACATCAAAGTGTAACAATCTGAAAGATCAAACAAAGCAGTTCATAAATAGTTAAGCAGGAAATATGCAGTAAGTATAATGAACACGCTATTTGGAGAGGTTCGATCAATGAAAGATCTACATCCTCTACCAAGATGGTTAGTCTTGGATTTCTAATGGAGATCTTATTATATGAGAGAGTATTACAAATTACAACATTTGAGCTCAATACTAACTCAAGATCTATTATCTATGAAGAACAAATCCTAGACTAAATCGGTGTATCTCAAGAAGTAAGATCAGAATGATCAAAGCTTCAAGAGGTGTGTGTGTGACAGAAATTCTGGGCTCTATGAATATGAAAGATGAAGAGCACCAAGAATTCTGGTGATATAGGCTTTGTTATATGAGCAGGAGTTTTGAAGGTTTGAAGATCTTGAAGGCTGTTCTAAAGAATCTGGAAATACTAAGCAGCAGTCTTCAGATCTTCAAGGTTTCTCAGTGAAGCATGAAACTCGAGATCTGAAGCATAGTGGCCAACAAGAGGGGCTTGATCAAAGGCGATCAAAAGGCCGATGAAAGGGCAGCTTGGAAATGAAGATGAGCAGGCTATTTATAGCTGAGAGCTTGAATATAGCCGTTGGAGCTCTGAGCAAGGATAATGAGCTGGCACTAAGTGATTGGCGCGCAGCTGTCCTTTATAGCCGTTGGGGCTCTGATCAAAGATGATGACCTGGCACAATATGATTGGTGCGCAGGTGTTTTAGAGCCGTTGGAGACTGAGCATGAAGACCAAATTCAAAAGCTTCTTCTAGAAGGTTGACACCTGTCTTCACTTGAGATATTTCTTAGAAGCGTGTCTCCACCAATGGTTTTGCTGAGTGCGCTTATTTTGTCGTTTGTGCACACCTCAGCATTTTAATAAGCGTGCATCTTCTAATCGTTTTCCAAGCTTTCTAGAATGTGAGATCAGGAGATGAGGAACTTGACCAAGGTTGTGTCCGCGCACAAAGGCATGCGCATTTCCGGCGCGCATGGATTCAGCGCATGAGCAGCATGCGCACCATGCTTGGTCATACAAAGATCTCTTAAGAGTTTAGGAAATAAGATCTTGAAAACTGAGCAGGGGTCAAGGGCTGCGCAAGATATCTATGCGCAGTGGCGACCTGCGCAGAGAACATCCTGCGCAGTGAAATGAATCCTGTTTAAGGAAATCTTCGATACTTCAAAGCTTCAAGTCCTACCATCTAAGCCTATACTATAAAAAGGACTTGGCTAAAAATTGAAGTTATAAACTTCTTTACATGAGGTCCTAAAGTCCATAAAAATACTTATAGGTGATGGTATCAATCAATTCTAACACATGTAGGAGGGTTAAGTAATAAGCATACCCAACAATCTCCCCCTAAACGATTGATGCCATTACCAACTATAGCAAAGGCAATTCATTGAACTTGATAATAACATGTCCATAAAAATGTGAATGGTAAATCATGCCTCAAGTCAATGCACACACTAGCCAGTGCTATAGATTTCTAATCTATCCAAAAGATTAAAAACTTACAAGATAGGAAAGATAGAAATATCATTCAGAGCATACAAATAATGTGAGATGAAGTTTTAAGTATGCGTTTAAACTGAATGTTTAAACATCATGCGTAGAAAACATGAGCAGTAAAGATTATGCGCATGAGTTTAAGTAATAATGCATTCAATGTTCCACAAACGAATGGTTTGAATTGAACAAGGTTTTGTGAAAGCTTAATGATGCATTCTTCTCATTAAAACTTTAAAGAGTTGACTGTTACAGAGTAAAAGCTTTAAAGAGGAAAAACAAAAGAAGTGCGCACAAAAACAAAAGCGCAAGAAATAAAAGGCGCATAAAACATACTGCGCAACGAGAATCAAAAAGTCAAAGAAAAACTAGCAAAATACTTACAAAGGAAATCTAATCTATGTTGATCCGTTGTAGGGCTTCGCGCATCTCATTCTGAAGGCTGTTGAACTTGTTCATGAGTTCCACCTTTAAATTTTGAAATTTGTCCTGGAACTCAACAGCTTTACCAACATAAGTGTTCATTCCTCTGCGCATATCAGCATTGTCATCTACTAGCTCTCTGAACTTTGCTCTGCTGTCCGTCAGGATGGCAGTCTGCGTAGCTTCTAGTCTGGTGTCGGTATGGAGGCGCTGAGTGTTGACGCTGGCTTGAATATCTAGCATTGCGTAGTCCAACTTGTCGTTGAACGCAGAAGAAAAATCTGTCATGGACTTAGCAATGCATCTACGCACTTCTTCAATATTATGCGCAGAGCCTCCTTGTTCAATCTTCTCCATCTGAGCTTCCATCTGAGCTTGAAGATCATCAAATCCTCTAAGTAACCCATCTGCGAGGGTTTTCTTGAGCTTTTTCAGAATGTCCCTGAGTCCACCATCAAGCGCTCCAAGGGTGCACACATTTTTGAGTTGTGCGCTGACATTTTCGAGCTGGGCGCTGATGGTTCTCAGGGAGTCTAGGATAAGATGATCCAAAGTGATAGGAACTTTTTCTTGCGCAGGCTCAGATGAACTTGCCTTTGCCTCCCTTGCCTTTATTTCCTCCTTGGCCGCTTTCTCCCCCTTAATGGTATCAATCTCCAAACGCTGCATATCAAGACGATACAATAAAGCAGTTTGAGCAGTAAGGAGTTGATTTAGCTGCAGCTGCGTAGCGACTTGATTCGCTTGAACAGAATGCAAGCTTTGCACGATCTGGCGCAGCTCAGCTGAAGAGGAAGGAGGAGTCTCAGGGGATGAAGATGAAGGTTGAACTGGAGAAAGAACACTGCTGTCAGTGGCTGCGGAACTAGTGCGGTGCTTCTTCAATCCTTTTGCGCTGCTGCGCACCTTCTGCTTGAGACGAGAAGAGATATGTGCGATATCAGCACTGGGGATGGCTTCTTGAGAGGCTTTGTGCATTTGCTCCCCCTCAACTGCAGCATCATCTGAATCACCACGAAAATCAGCCTTACACTTCATTGTGGCTGGCTTTGAGGGAGCAGGAGCTGGATTGCTGGTAGGATCGGCCTCTTTGAATGAAATCCCTTTGGTGGATTGAACCAAAGGAATATCCTTGAGCTTTTTGCCACTGGGCGGAGCAATGCCCTTCCCCTTGCGATTATACGCTTCTTCTGCGGTCTCTTGCGCAGCATCAGGTGTAGATCTTCCTGCACTCTTCTTGGACTTGGCCTCAGGAATTGTGCCTATCCAGGGTTCCTTGTTAGGAGCGGAATCAGACAGCCAGATTTCATAGTAATCAGCGTTACCTATCTCACTGCGCAAATTCTGGAGGTGTACTCTGGAGTAGTACTTTGCGTCGCAAGACTGCTTCTTGATTGACTTTTCTTCAACATAGGTGGCCAGTTCACCATAAGTCAATAAGAGTTTGGTTAGCAGTCTGCAGTGAGTTCGGTATTTGGTCTTCCCTGCATTCAGCTTCTTGTCATAGCTGGTCATGCCCTTCACAATCTCATTGAAGATAATCTGCGGCCAGTCGAGTTGATCTTCGTTGAAGATGGCTGCGCAGTATTCCCACTGCTTTAAGATGAAATGTCTATTATTTCCATTCTTGTAGTTGAGGGAATCTCCAATTAGGGTGCACAGGTGATACATCACCTCACCAAATTCTTTTCTGTTATACATTGGTCACTTCTTGTTAAGAGATGGAATGCCAATGAGCTTCTGTGCAAGCACATTTTGGTGAACCTCATCATAGTTGACTAAAGAACTATCAACGTTGAAGTTTAGGAGGCTGCGAATGTGGTTGGGGTGAACCATTACATCACTGCTCTGTACAGTGGCCATGATCATTTCCGTTGGCTTGCCTTCAAGTTTTGCTGGAACAACTCTTGCTGTCTTGAAGAATTCATCTACCAGCGCAGGCACTATGAATGATTGCTCATGAGTGAATAAAGGAAGAATGCCGGAGGAGCTGAGAAGATGAAGCAGACGACGACCAATCGCATCTAAAGAGAGATCTGCCTGAATAAGTTCCCAACCCGGAATGAAGTAAACGTGTCCCTGCGTAAAACAATAGATAGAATTAGACAACCTATTGCTTATGGAGCTGTGCGCATATGCAAGTAATGCAGACATACCTTGGCACAAGTTCCATGATAAGCAAAAAAAAATGTTTATGCGCAGAAAATAGGAAGAGGGTGCGCATAAAATAAGAATGCATACGCAGAGAGGGATCGTGCGCACAGAAATAAGTACTAAAGTAAAGAAGTGTGCGCAGAGAAATAGATAAGACTATATGCGCAGAAAAACTATGCGCAGAAAACAGATACTTGGGGATATAACAATAGACCAAATAAAACATTAAAAAAATAAGAAAGAATATATAAGAACATGAAGAACATCCAAGAACACCGAAAAACAAAAGTTGACAAAATTCAACAAAAAAATACATCGAAATGACGGCGTGAACAGGACGAAGTCAACCATGTAAAAAGTATGGTCAACGACATTAAAGCAAACCCAGAAATTCAGAAAAATTGTTCGTCTGCCAAGGAAGTTACGGAGAACAGAAATTGAAGAAAAACACATGTAACGACCATTTGATCATGAAATAAACTACATGAAAGAATAGATCAGGCAAATACGAACACAACACAACGATCGATTTCAAAGATGATCAACAAATAAAGGAGAAATCGAAAAAGGGAGTCTTGAGACCTCCAAGAACAACAATGGCGGAAAAAATAAGGAGTTATAGGGAAACATACCATGTCTTTGACGGTTGGATGCCTTGATTGTCGTTCTACTTCTTCTTCGTGAGAGTTCCCAGGATTGGAGTGCGAAGAAGAGTCGGAGATGATGATTTCGGGTTGAGTTTTGGATTTTCTTATGCGCCATTGAAATGGTTTTGAAAGAAGAAAGGTTGAGCTTGAAGATAAAGAACAGGAGATGAGAAATGAGGGTTTAGAATAGAGGTTAGAAAGAGAGAGAATTTAGAGAGAAGTAGAGAGAAGAAACGGTTTAAGTAGGGAAGGAGATGTTAGGCGCACGATAGCTAAGAAATGTTTGAGAACATGTGCAGTGGCGCAGGATAGCGATACCACGTGTCACAAAAAGGAACGCGCGTGCGCAGACCTATGCGCGCGTGTGCGTGTGAAGTTCTAAGCCGGTCACTGTCAAGTCGACTTCCTCATAAATGGTGAGTCAGTAAAAGGACGGGCGCACGTTAGCAGGGTGACGTGGCCGAATGGGGGACGCACGTGCGCAGACTTTGCGCGTGCGTGTGTCAGCGAAAAGAGGCTGACGGCTGTCGCATCACCTTCCTCATTAATTGGTGAGCAGACATACGCAAGGTGCGGTGTCATTAATTGCAGTTTGCATTAAATAACAATGGGACATGCGCAGGGGTAAAAAGGTAATTTCCCAAGAAAATTCAAAAATAAAAGCATGGGAAAATTTAATTACACAAGTACCCTTGTGACTCAGCGTTGACTTTTCAGTCAAGGACATATGTGCAAAATCTAATGAATAGAACACTTACATGCGGTCCACGATGATTTGCGCATGGATAGTCATGCGTAGCGCATTGATAGAGATTCTATAAATCTCAGAACTGTTGTTTCATGTGTAGACATTTGTTCCGCAGGAGTTGCGCAGGGCACATGAAACTTAACCTATTTTGCACACTTATCAAGCAAATACATTAGTATCAATAAATCATATGGACAAGTTAGCTAAGATTAAACATACCCATTTTTCTTTTCAAGAGATCACTTGTTAATTCTTGAGGATGATATTAGATGTTTATGAGCTTGGTAATAGTGCTTGGCAGGATTGAAAACTGCTATGGTGGACATATTATCGCAGAGAATTGGATAATTCTCTTCATGAATCCCATAGTCCACAGGTTGTTGCTTCATCCATAAGATTTAGCAGCAGCAGCTTTCAGCAGTATATTCTGCTTCAGTAGTGGAGATGGACACAGCAGCTTGTCTCTTGCTTGCCCATGCTATAAGTCGATTTCCAAGGAAATGACATGTTCCACTTGTGCTTTTCCTGTCAATGTGTGCATGCTGCGTAGTCCGCATCTGAATAACCTACAAGTTTAAAGTTCGAATCTTTGGTGTACCAAAGTCCAAGGTAACAGAGCCAAAAATATATCTAATACATTTTACAGCAGTTATGTGCGCTTCAGAAGAATTAGCGTGATAGTGCGCACAGATCCAGTCAACATAATATCTTGGCCAACTAGCAGAAGATAAAGGAGAGTTAATCATACCTTGATATAGTCTGATCAATTTTACCTTTAAGTCTGTTAAATTAGTTGCTTGTGGCCATTGGAGTGTCGTATGCTTTAGCACTCAAGTCCACACTTCTTGATTAAGTCCACTGTGTACTTGGCTTGATGTGATGAAGATGCCATCATTCAATTGATTGATTTTAAACCTGAGGAAGAAGGTGATTTCTCCCATCATGCTTGTCTCAAAATGCTTTTCATGTGCTTTTGAAAGCGCTTACAAAGTGACTCATTAGTAGAACCAAATGTATCGATATTACCACGCTTGAAGTCTTTCTCTAGTAGGTATTTTGATAGCGTATCGTACCATGCTCTTGGAGCTTGCTTAAGTTCATACAAAGCTTTCTTGCTTTGATTCTGTGATGCTTCCATTCTTATCCATCTTGTTTCCGAACACCCATTGAAGCGCTAAATATTGGATGAGCTTTTCTTGCACTTCTTGCATAGCATCGATCCATCTTAAAATATGGAGCACTCTACTAATCTTCTTTGATCCGACAAGAGAGATAAACGAATGCTACACCGCAAAGTTTGATGCTCTCGATGTGCGAATCCCTACATTGAAATGATAGGAATACGAAGATCAATGGGTATTTCATTTGCTTCAGCAACACCAAAATCATCAAAGGTGATTTGCTGAAGAGGAGAAACATCATGCGCAGGAGGAGGTGTTTGCGCATCAGGAGTTGTAACTTCAGGCGCAGCATTTGTAGTATGCGCATGAGATGAGATGGACTGATTCTGAATCTGCTTGATCTATATTCTGCGCAGGAAAATAGTTACTGCGCACCTGTCTAAAAAAGCTCAGCGGAGGCATCAGAATCATTTGGAGCCAGATGTGGCTCAAGGAGAGAATGCTCATAAAAAAGTAACATGTACAGATACTAAAATAACTAGAGATTTATCTTATTATGATCATGAAAAGCTTATAGAATGATTGGCATACCCAACGAGAATACCTTCATCTGCTTTGGCGTCGAATTTACCTCTATAGCGTTTGCAGCCAAAGAGCTTGAAGAAAGCAATGTTGGGCGCTTTCTCTCTCTCCATAGATCGTATGGAGTATAGATGTAGGCTTTGTTGATGAGGAATCTTATTCTGAGTAAAGCATGCACCGATGACAGCTTCTTCCCAGAAATACATTTAGAAGTACTGCTTCTACTATCATTGTTTTATCCATCCTCAATCAACGAGCGATTCTTTCCACAGCGCCATTTTATTGTGGAACTCCAGCAGCAGAGAAATTGTGAAGAATACCATTTGTTGGTTCTAGTTGGTTCTCACAATATTGAGCGACATCGTTGTTCATAAATTCTGTTCCATTGAAGTATCGAACTCTATTGATGTCTTCTATGTTTGGAGATTTAGAAGGAGAGCAGCCAGGATATCATTGAGATACCATAAGTTGGTCCAAAGCTTCGCGGTAGTGAGCGGTCCAAACATATGAGGTGAATCGGATGTAAGCGTTTTGACATTGGAGCAATCTTGCTGGAGGAAAACTGCTCAGGCTACTTACTAAGCTGGCATAGTGATTATACCATTGCTAGCTGCATTCACTTAGGTTCATTGCTACAAAACAAGGATTAATAAATAGAAATTATAGCGGTAAGATCAATAATATAAAAATTGGTCTTACGAGTCCTTGTGAGCAAAGTTAGTCCAGACACGCCATTCTTGATGTAAACAGTGCGTTGAAGTGATATGGCATTCCAGACTTTTATCTCATAATTGTGATATGGAGAGCAGGTTGCTTGAGACTATCTTTTATGATTAGTCCAAATCCAATTATGTGCCCTTTGTTGTTGTCACCATATATTACCGAGTGATCTCTTCCTTCGTGCGCACCTTTAAGAGTGTTGACATCTCCAGTAGTGTCTAGAATCCACTGTCGATATCAACTGAGCTTGAGAGAGAACAGTGAAGTAGATCTTTTCTGATTGTTGAAACATTGACTTGCGCTCTACAGCAGAGTTATCATTTAAGATCAGCACACTTTAAGAGATTCCTTGCGCGGCTGCGGGGTTGGTGAGACGCAGCTTTGTCAAGTTAGCTCTGGCAAATAGGTGCTTGTCATTCTGTCTGCTTGGGGAAGGTGTCCCGTTTCCACTAGAGTGAAGGGATCTTTCTTTGATTGTCCTTGGCACATGCTCAGGTTCCATTTCAGAAACACACTTTTGAATCATTGTCAGCATTTGCCACTAAGCAGAGCAGTCCATCCTCAGAGTCAGCATCGTTGTCTTCAGTGTCAAGTCTCCGAGTCCTTAGCTCCTTTTCTGCGCAGTTCTCTTCAGCAACCATTCTGCACTGCTTTGATGCTTTGTGCGCAGGGTTGGTTTTCCTTGTACTCAATTTTGGAGTAGGCATTGAAGCGTAATGTCCTGGCTTTCTGCAGTAAACCAAGTCATCTTTCTTTGAGTCTCTATGAGAGAGAATAGGAGGTTTTCTTAAGGATCCACCAAGTTTGGAGAACTTTCTGAATTTGATCTGAGGTTTGAGCAGGCGCAGGTGTGAGAGCCGCGCCCGTACCCGCGTGGGGATCCGTGCGAACCGCGGCTAGAATCCGCTCGGTTTCTCATAATGGTTACCCTACTCGAGTTTTGAAAATAGAAGAGTCGCCACCTCATTTTATTTAAGGAAAATTGAGAGAAAAACCTTTTGTTTTGAAAAGAAGTGGGTTCGGGGGCTATGTTCGTAGACGAGAGGAGAAGGTTTAGGCACTCCACTCGCCCCTTTCGGTCTCTAGCATGCTTCCGCCTACGCTTCATTTTATTTTGCCTTTTGAAAATGTGTTTTATGTCCTAACTATAAAAAAGTGTATGTTTATGTACAGGGGAGTCTCCTAGTCTAGGCACGTTTGTTTTAATTCGCAACCGGGAATCGGTTTGGGTGGATTCCCGATTGGTTTTGAAAAAAAAAGGTTTGAATCATATATACAAGTATGAGCAATAAAAGGGGGAAGGGGGAAATTGTACAAATAATACAATTAGGTGAAAAATGGGACATATCCCATGAAAGCAAATATCCAAGCCAAGGTTGATCTCCAAATTCATGGGGCTGCTGTGATCGCCATGGGTGTACCTGTGAATGACCTATCCAAAAACATATCCAAAGCTTGGGATTCACTCCAAGATGTTAGAGCACATGTATGAATTTTTGTTGGATTTATGGGTTGATATTTCATGCTCAAATCATGTCAAGAACATTTATGTAAATTCAGCCCAGCACAGGAAAAGATATCATAGCAGGTTTTGATGAGAAATTTACACTATCATATCTTAATAATCTGGAAAATCATAAAACACAAAAGTTTAAGATCATATATTAAAGATAATTTGTACCATGTTTCAAAGTCAGAAAGAAAGTTTTGGTTGTTCTTCAAAAGTGATCTGACATTGGCATGTCAGAATCTGGGAGATATGAATCTGGAAGCAGGCACTTAATTAGAAAATGGAAAGAGGACTTTCCAGAGGTCATAAAATTGTTTCAAAAGCATGAAAATCTTAATTAGTCTTTTAAGAACAAATTTTATGTTTTGACTTTGACTTGAAAATCTATTTTTGGTAGGTTTTAGACTTAAGAACTCAGACTAATCCAGAGTGCAGCAAGCAAGGCAGCAGTTCTGTACTACGAAAATTCCTACCAAAACATGACCTATACATGGATGTAAACCACGAAACTTGGCAAGAATCATATTCAATATGTAAGGGACAACTTCTATGTTTTGAGTTAGATCCAGAAACGAAGGTAAGATAGAGTAGAAGCACATCAAAAGGCTTGATGCAAACAGAAACATACTGGACAGATTAGACATGGCATGAAGATAGGTATCAAAACATGGTATAAACTTGGAATAAACCCATGAAACTTAGGGAACCTGTTTATTGATGTGTTATTAACATTATCATGCATCTATTTATGAACAAACTAGAGCAAAAATGAGAATAATCATGAAAGACGAGCAAGGGGGCAGATTATGCACAAGCTATGTAAGAGAGCCATATCTTGCATGGATTTAAGATTTGAGCCATGAAATCAACCCCAAAATAAACTTAAAACATATATGTACATATTAGGACAGAGATATGAACATTTAGCATACATTAAACATGTTTATTTACAAAGTTAAAACATAGATTACATATGTAGCAAGGGAGACCTAGTCATTAGTTGACTAGGTTCCCACAATTCATATAAAACTTACATGTTTTAAATCTATGATTTACAAGAAGTAAACTTACCTAGATTAGGGGGGTGGTGTGCTTCCTTTGCTTCCAGGGAAGGCTTCTTTTGTTTGTTTTTGATTGAAGTTGTTGTTGTGGTTGTGGTTGTTGTTGTTGTGGTTGTTTGTTGTTGTGGTTTGCCTTGAGTTTGAGTAGTTGTTTTGAAGTGTTTTGGAGTGGTGGTTTAGTGGTGGAGGGGTTGTGTGTTGTGGTGGTAGAGGTGGTTGAGTGGTGGTTTGATGATGGAGATTGTTTTGTTGAAAGAAAGTGTATGGAGAGAGTGTATGGAATGTGTGTAGTGAATGAATGTGTTTTTTGTTGAATGAATGTGTATCAAGTTTTCCTTTCTTGGATCAACATAGGAGTATATGGAGGAGGGAGGTGATATTTCTTGGACCAAAATGCCCCTAGAGTAGGGGTAGTATGGGGGTAAGGTCTCTTGCCCGAAATTCATGCCAAGGGGTGGAAAAATTGGCCAAAAATGATGGTGTTGCTTTGACTTGGTGATTTCCACTTTTTTGAAATGCCACTTGTCCATTTTTGGTTGATTTTTGGCCCATGTGACCCCCCCCCCTAATGCAGCCATATGTCCAGGAAATGTGGGAGTAAACATGTCATTATTTCCGGCTCTGTGTTCCCGCTCCGCAACAGCTTGCAACTGCTCCGTCGTGCGCGTTCCGGTGTCCCGGTTGTCCGCGGGTTCAACACAAAAGTTGTTCTTCTCAATTTTCTGGTCAAGATGGCATATCTAGATTATGTTAAAGATTAAGGAATAAAATAATATAATTTTAAATGCAAGGGATGTCCGGTAAAAGGCGTTCTAGGGGTGCGGGGCCCGCCATAGGGTCCCGACGCTCAATTTTCGAAGAATACGCCTGTTTACTCGGTTTTGAGCCCTGATCATGAATCCGGACATGATTTTTCCATCCGATGCACCGATAAGGCGTACGGTAATCCCGAACGGCCAAATCTGGGATTTTAGGTCGATTATCGCGCTTAGACCGAATCAAAGGGTTGGTTCTAGGGGTGCGAGATCGGGGTGTCTACAGAGCCCCTCGTCGAATTCACTTGTGATGTAAAGGGGATTCGACGATCCAATATAGACAACCGATCTCGTCTAGGGTTTGACGGCTGAGCCCAAAGTAGGGCTTCCTACGTATCCCTTGCGGGAATCAAGCTTCTCCGTAGTTCTACTCAAGCAAGCAAACAACAAGTATGGTCGAACCCGGGTGTCCGAGATTCCTACGTATCTCTTGCGAGAATCAGACCAATCGTAGTTCGGATGGATGCTGGGGATGCATTGAGAAACCGAATTCTCTTTGCTGGGGATTGGAATGGGTGAACGGCTTATGGGTTGGTGAGATCACATACATCTCTGAGCCGGGGTTGAGGTAACATCAATTCGATAGAACGTCCGACTGAAACTCTTGTTATCGAGCTGCCTACGTATCCCTTTCGGGAATCAAGTCGGGCGTAGGTCTGAGGGAGGTCCAACCCGAGCGCTCGAGTGGACCAGAGAGTAACCAAATATTCGAAGGGGGTCAAATTCGGGGGACGGCCGAAAATAGACCGGGGTAACCAAGCATTTTGAAAATGTCAAATTCGAGGGACGGCCGAACAGACAGGGGTAACCAAGCATTCGAGGGGGGTCAAATTCGGGGGACGGCCGAACAGACCAAAGTAACCAAATTTTTGAGATTCAAGACATTTCAAACACTCGAGAGAATATCATGAAAGAAATTCAAGGATACGCTGCACGTTGTGGTTTTGCTCCAATCCTTTAGCTTTGAGATTGCAACGTGATGAGATTCTGAGCTTTGCCTTACAGTGAACCACTGTTAAGCGGGAACGGAGTTGATAAGCTCGGGAGCGCACTTGTTCAAGCATAAACATTTGCAAGCCACAACAGTACTTATGCTAGTGCCGATTGCATTTGATTTTTGATTGTGACCTAGATGCACAAGTTTCTTTTCTCTTTTAAAAACTCACATTTTTACCAAAGATTATGATTAGATTTGACGTGATGGTGGCCGCAATTACGATGTTAGCATGGTAAGTATATGGATGTGAGAATGACATGCTGGGGATGGGGGGTGCAACATTGTATATGACATTACATGATAATGGCATAATAGGAACAAGATGATCTAAAATTCAACACACATTCATATTTGATAAATCAAGGATACGCTGCAAGCTGCTGCCATGGGGGGATCCTTTGGCTTTGTAGTTGCTGTGTGATGAGATTTTTGATTCTTGGCTTGAGGAGAACGATCCAATTACCATGCTTTCATGTCTGGAACTGTTTGGATTTATCGGGGGGCCATCTCGGGTTTCTGCGAGCTGCTTCGATGAGTGCATGAACAAACTTGCTTTGGGATATTTTGAGGCGTTTGTGGTCAAGCTCCCCTTCTCAACATTTTGATGCGTTTTGTGGCCGTCCTTGCGGTGCTAAGATCTCCATTGCAACGTTTTGATGCGTGTGTGGTCGGACCTGAGGTGACAGGCTGCCTACGTATCCCTTTCGGGAATCAGACCTTACGTAGTTCGAGTTTGTGAAAACTCGAAAAACACATTTTGATTGGAGTTTGGAACATCGAAAAACTGAATTCCCTAAGCAGAAACATGTCGATGGATTTCTTGGTAAGTGGAATGGAACGAGTGGAGTTCCCGTGTGCATGAGATGCAGTGGGTGTTGAAAATATTCCTGCAGAAAATTTCACAAGTATGCAATATACAAGTGATATCGTGACATTCATGTGCAGAGAGTGTGTCATATACGCAACCAAATCATCATGATTAAAAGATCGAGAGATAAAGAACATATCACATTGAGAACTGCTCGCTTTCCATCATCATTTCGATGTGTTTGTGGTCGGACTCGCCGAAGCAAGCTGCCTACGTATCCCTTTCGGGAATCAGACCTTACGTAGTTCGAGTTTGTGAAAAACTCGAAAAACACATTTTGATTGACAGACGATTTGTTGGAGATGACCCTTCTTGCGATGGGGTACCTGCATGAGATTATATTTGGACACCTGCAAAATATTCTCACAAGTATGCAATATAACATAACACGCATTTTTCACTTCAAAAACTTCTCATTGTCATTGATGATTGAAGGACTTCAAACGAGGATTTCCTTTGCAAATGATTTTGAAATTTAAATTTCGCCATCTTTTTTTCAGAATTGAAAACACTCCTCTTTTTTTTATTTGACACGTGTGCATTGCTTGCATTTCAGCCTTTGCTTTTTATAAAATGAACAAAATGTTTATGTGCAAAGAGGGAAAATCGGAAAGGAATGAACTGTGCATTTTCTTTTGAAAACTTTGCGAGGAATGGGAATCGAGGTGGAGACATATGGTGGAGCGAGATTGGAGGCCTAGCGCGAGTACTCGAAAGGTCAATTCTCTACACCCATTTGATCAAGTTTACTCGACGGTGTCTCTCCTGGTGCATTGCTTTGAATTGCCCCAGATGTTGGCTGTAGAAGCCCCATTTGTTCTTTCTGATATCAACCCTCAACATTCTTGCTGGTGAAGCCCCAGTGTCATTCAAAGATCGACCTCAGATGTTGGCTACGGAAGCCCCAATCATGTTATAGGACAAGCCCCTAAATCTGGCATATGAAGCTCTTGTTTCACTTGAAGGTGAATCTCATGTTGATCCAAACTGTCGTATCGAGACCACTTCATGTTTTGGCTTAGGGGCTCTAACTGTCATTGCGAGTTATTCAAATGTTCGATGTCTCGCTGTCGGAGGTACTTCACAATTTCTGCCGTGCGATACCCAATCGGTAGGGAGTCAACTGTCTTTGAGAGTTGTTTAATCATTCGATGCTTCTCTGCTGATCATAATTCATGTTTTCTGACATTTAATACTCCTTATTTGAGGAATCAACTGTCTCTGAGAGTTGTTCGGCGGGGCACAATCCTGATGTTGCCGAAGAAACGAGCTTTGAGCTTTGCGGGCCATACTGACAATCTGAGATGACACTTTGTTTCTATTGATTCCCACATTAAGGGACCGACTGTCTATGAGAGTCATCCCACATTCGATGCTTTGCTGCTGATCATAATTCACGTTTTCTGACATTCAATACTCCTTATTTGAGGAATCAACTGTCTCTGAGAGTTGTTCGGCGGGGCAGCTCCTGATGTTGCCGAAGAAACGAGCTTTGAGCTTTGCGGGCCATACTATCAATCCGAGATGGCGTTGTGTTCTGATGATCCACACATAAGTGACCTAAGTGTCTATGAGAGTTGTTACAGACTTGATGTTCCACCGCTGGGAGTAATTCGCACATTGTGATAGTCACATTTCCATTCGACGCTTTGATGGGGAAATCAACTGCCTTGGAGAATTAACCAATTATACACAGCCCCCAGTATTGCCGGTGATTGAGCTTTGTGACCTGTGGCCCAAACTGCTAATCTGAAAAACTTCCCTCCGATGATTCTCTTGAAAGGGACCTAACCATCTGTGACTGATGTCTCACAAATTCTGAAGATTGTTGATGTTAAAACTTCCAAGGACCAACTATCTGTGAGAGTTGTCCTACCCCTGAGACGTTTTGCATTAACGGGGAACCCATCTATTATTTCTGAATCCTGACGCGCAGCCCCAGTTCACATTCATTCATTTGAGCATACTTCCAGATTTTGGGTCTTGAGAGTCAGAGAATCACATTCCTTCGTCTCCCTTGCTGTGACAAATTACAGAAATTGGAAGAGGAAGGCACAAGGCCAGTGTTTTGGGAAAAGCAAATAAAGACCCCCGTGAGATCTTTGACATCGTGTTTGCACAGAAAAAATTGACGGAAGGACGAGAGTAGGGGGAAGCCCCTAGACTCGAGGAAATTGCTCGCATTCGAAATCAATGACTCAAGATTAGAATTCGCATTAATGGTCAAGTGCTTCAAAATCAAAGTTAATTTCTATTTTTAGAAAATTTATTTGGACTCAAATTAGACCGTGACAAATCGAGATGAGAACACCATCAAATAACTATCATAATTATCACCGCCTGTTGACCTCATGGGTGGGAGGTCCTTGTCGTCGTTGTCGCACTTTTGAGATTGATTAGAGGCTGTATGACCTTTGGCCGCTGGGCTCCCTCAGTGTAAGGGTTTGGCAGAGCATGTTGGTCTCCAATAAAGACACCAGTTGTCGTCGTTGATGGTGCTTGCCCAAAGTTGAAAGATCGAGATCTTCTTTAGTGCAGATTGGCCTCGCATACGCGGTGCTCCTTGAAATTGATGACGTCACATGAGATTGTCGGACCCTCGGTCCATGCCTTGCCTTTGTGCAACAAGTGATAAAATCTTCATAATGAAATGCCAATTGCCGTCGTTGACGGCACACACATGAATTTGTAGTGTCGCGATATCCTTTCTAAACAATTGAATTAAACAATAAAGCAAATGGAATATGTACCAAAAAATAAATGATATGCTTCTTCTTCTTCTTTTTTTTTTTTTTTTTTTTTTTTTTGCTCTCTTTCGATTTGTTTTTTTTTTTACCTCCCCTTTTTGCTCTCTTTCAATTTTTTTTTTTTTTTTTTTTTTTTTTGCACTCAAGAAGAAACATCATAGCGTGCGGAATACAACTATTTTTACAAAACATAAACATACAATATTCGAGAATTTACAATGCATCATACATTAAAGGAAAATTGCCGACACTTGTGTTGGCATGACTGTGATAATCTTCGGCCTTTACCATTTGATTGGCCTCTTTGATTATGCCCTTGATTGCACCCTGAAATCCTCGTTCGTCGAATGACTTTGTCGATCGCCTTCGTGAACTTCATTGATTGCCTTCGTTTGTGAATTCCGTTGAGCACTGTCAACCCTAGTTCTCACCTCAATTAATCGCAGTCTAGAATTAGTCCCGTTTATTATCGTTTGCTTTTAATTAAGTGCGATTAATCATTTGTGGGACCAAATTTATAAAATATGTGATTATGAAGGCACTTGATTATAACGCGAGTTCATTAACTGAAAACATATTTACAAGACAAGCAAGCAAATAAATATATTACAGAAAAGATGACACGCAAGCATGGAGTTGGAAAGCAAAAGAAGTGTGAGCGCATTTTAGGAAGGGCCCGAAAGCAAAAGGGATTAGAGTTAGGCGGTGTGCCCTATTCACAGCAAAAGGAAACATAATCCCTCGGGTCGGTAAACTTCCATTATTCACAAGAGGAACATTTTCTCGCGCCGGTACACTGCGGTCATCATCTAACAAAAGAGAACTCCTTCCTGGGGGCTCAGTGAGCCCCTAGGATGACACCTTCGAACTTGAAGCCTTTGGGGAGGCTTTGGATAGCTTCTTTATCAATAAGGTCCTGGAGGGCGTGCTTGAGAGACCAACACGAGTCTGTATCGTGACCCCAAACTTGATGATACATGCAGAGCTTTGAGGGGTCCCAAGATTTAGGCAACGGGTTGGGTAACTTATACCCTTCCATGGGCTTCATGATTCCCTGAGAAACCAAACTGTAAAAAACACTGGATGTCGGGGCTCCAAATTCATCGAATTGTCTATCTTCCTTTCTAACCAAACTCTTCTCCTTAGCCTTGCCAGATGGGACATGATTGTAATATTTCGGGGTTCCATACGGGTTTACACAATATGGAGTCACAGGCCTTGGGGCGTTACCATTGTCATAAGGCGGGTTGATTTGCGGTATGGGCTTCTCAATGATTTCCTCATCAATAAGGTTTTGGATTATATGATGGAGTTGAAAGCAATTGTCTGTGCTATGCCCTCTGACTGATGAAACTCACATGCACAGAATCATCCCAACGTTTGGCAACGGATTTGGCGGCACATAACCTTCCATAGGTTTCAATAAGCCTCGAGCCATCAAGTCGTGGAGTATCACACTCATGGGAGCATACAATTCATCAAAGTGCCTATCATGACGACTGAACCTTCTCTGTGAACGACTTGGTTTTTGATCCCAACATTATGCAAACTTGAATTGTTATTTGTCATCTGTTGCGCATTATCATTACATGTCATGAACCTCATATCTCGGGGGGAAGAAGAGTTGAGATTGGAACCGATATTTTGGAATTGGGATGCCTGGAGCTCGTTGAGCTCCAATTTACTTTGGTCCCTCAAGAGGCTTGCCATCTGATCCAACATCCCTTTCTAAATTCTTGCAGAAGGCTGGTCATGCGATTGGTGTGTTCGTTCAAGCGCCATTCCAACCATTGTTCCACTGCATTCCTCGCTCAATGTTAAGTGAGCCCTAGCCCCATTTCCTTGATTTTTGTCCGCTGTTGGCCATGCTTGATGAGAAAACCCGGAGTAGACCTTGATCAAAGTAATGTCTGGAACTGACCTTGAATGTCGCGCTAGAAAAAGAAGCGAGATTCTCCCTCTACAAAAATGGATTGGAAAAAGAATGTTTAAATTTTTGAAATGGGATTTATTTTATGTACAAGAATAAAAGCACAAAGAGAAGAAAAGTATAAGGAACAAAATCATTTTTGAGAAAGGTTGAAGCGCAAGCAACGCACAAAAACCTAAGAAGCCGGACAAGCACTGCGCTTTGTTTTGACACGTTCAATGATTAAATCCTGGAATAATGGATACCGTCTCCAAAGTATAGGACCAACGTTTTTCACCTGTACTCATGGCCGTCCGAAGCCCCTAGCGAAGGGCCTATACTCTTTCTGGGATCCACCATTTGGGTTACGGTCTATGTGAAGGTCTTGATAATTTCGGTCAACCCAATCGTTCCAAAATATCCACACTTTAGGTTGTTTATAACCTTTTAGGAATGCATAGGGTTGAAGAGAAATTATTAGACAAAAACCGGCTTAAAGTCGAGGACGTGTCATTTTGAAAATTCGGACATCGAGGCTTTTGATGGATGGCTTGCATGTGGCTTACACCCGCAGCGACGACTAGTAGCCGCGCTTTGGGGCGGGAATGTCAACCGGGAGCCCTATCAGAGGATCGGTGACCCCCTTCACTCACCTGGCTACACCCCCTAAGGTTTGTATGGTTTCTAAGTCGGAAGTTTGAAAACGTGATTGTGTGTGAGGTCTCTATTTTTGAAAAATGATTTTTTGAAAGAAAGAAAGGAAATTTTTTTTTGTTTTTTTGTTT